>CM067362.1:87413495-87504219 GCA_034401795.1 Chaetoderma sp. LZ-2023a
CTGAACAGTATTGGAACAGGTTGCTGAATGAACAGACGTGAATATGTCCTACATGCATGCTTACGCGTCCAGAGCTGGAGGACAAATGACCAGTTGCACGTGTCGACAGGTTCCTTTTGTTTGAGAAATCCTGGCTTGTACACACAATAGACTCAATTCAATAGTTACAACGACTATAGAGTTATGACATTGCATGCTGGTTAGCATTACACACTGGGTAGTATTGCATGCTGGGTAAATTGAACAGAGATCAACATGCATCTCATAACTCATGCCAAGGTACCTTATTTAATGGTACACGAGAACTTTAATGACAACTTTTAGCATGTGTATTTATGAATAATATTATTACTATTAACCCGCCTTGTCTCAACTTAGCTGAGTAATGACCAAGCTGGCAAAAAAAACCCAGCGTCTATTGTGATCTTGAGAGATGTCCATTTGCAGGTCAAGAGAAAATTATTATTTTTTAATTTACCACTTGCATGACTGGTTCGGTAATCGTTGCAGTCACTCCAGTGGAAAATTTTCAAAAATACTCTTCTCTTGACCTGCAAATGGACATTGGCTATGCAAAAAACTTGATTTTCTTTGCCATTATCCATTTGATGGTCAATCCGGATGAAAACAGCATGTGTAGTAGTTTGCGAGAAATGCCCATTTGCTAGACAACAGAAAGCTATCTTTGTAAAAAAATTTCAGTGGTTAATTTCCCAAAAGAATAGTTTTCTCTTGGCCTGCAAAAATAATAATTTTCTTACAAAGTCTTGGCCATTAAAGAGTTAATGAACCTTTCCAGCTTAGCTATGCCCCGCCCATCTCTAGCTAGGCTCCACCCACACCTCGCTCACGTTGGAATCAATCGATCTCTGAATTCCTTGACTATCAATTTCCAGAAAACTATACAGGTAAGCTATTGGATATTTTGGAACTAATTTGACTGGGCGCTCAAAATATTCAACTCACCCTCAAAATATTCAACAGCATGTTTATTAAATAGTAGAGACATACAATTCGTACAACGTGTCGGACTATTAAGAGGTAAAACAGGCCAAATAGAATAATTCATGACGTAATGATTATGACGTCATCCTACACACCACTTAGATAATTATGATGTCACATGGTGTCAGATGATAGATTGATACTTTGGAAAGGTGAATTGCCGTGGGTAGCATTCTGAGCAGTTTGAGGCGCTGTTGACACAAAGGTGGTTAAAAGTCAAATATTGTACAAGACATATTCACAGTAATAACAAACATTGCAAGACAAATGGTTGAATCTTTTGATAGTAAAATATTATTGTTAGGTTTTAAAGATACTACAGTCAGGATAATATTCAATTCAAATTGTTTCAAAATAACTGTCTAAGCATTCAGGATATTATAACATTTCTATATCAAAGGAAGATAATAATATAATACTTTACAGGAAAAAATATATTTAAATTATCAAAGAAAAAAAGAAAAATGTGAAAATTATATAAATAGGTAAATAGCTTATATACATAAATCATAAGGCATGTAAAATCTGTTAGTTTGTTAGTTAGTACAATCAATTAGGGCTGAGGTTTGTCAGGAATTTCACGAACCTTTTTAATATGCTATTGTATGTGAGAAATTACTCCTAACAGAAAATGACATTTAAAGGAAAGTGAATTTACTAGCTAAATGACAAGTTTATGACAGGTTCATGGTCATATTCGTAAATCACACGATTCACCATTCAAAGATTGCTTGTCTATTAGCCATTTCACCGACAAATCCCAGAAAAAATACATTCTTTATGATATAAAAAACTTACTCCGTTGATTATTTTGGAATTAATTGGACGGGAAGCTGTTGCTGCCTAAGGCAACAACAGTTTCTAGTCAAATTAATTTCAAAATATTCAACAGTTTTCTTGTATGTTTTTCAAAAATTAGATATCGGAATTCATCGGTGAAACCGATCGCTTATGTATTGATGGTTTACGAACCATACGAATCGCATGCAATGCCCTGACTATAAAGTTAAGTTGTTGAATATTTTGTAACTAATTTGACTGGGTGCTGTTGCTACCTATGGCAGCAACAGCGCCCAGTCAAATTGGCTTAAATATTCAACAGGTGGGTGGTCGTATGCCCTTCATTAAGAACTGCCATCGTTCAGGCCGAAAACATGCTGAGGCGATAGACAGACCGGTCTGTACTAGCTCTAACCCAGTGGGGTGACCTCTCTCAGGATTTCTCCTGAAAATGCGGATTTTTAACAGGCCCCGTGAATTATCCAGATATTTTTCATCCACATATTAATTTTTTTAGCAAATTGGTTTAAACACTATTTACTTTTTGTTTCAGTGGGAGCACGCCAAGGTCCGTTTTATAAGTCAAACTTTCTGTAGCGCCGCGCTAAGGACGACTGTATTGATTTATATAGTGGTATAGAGGCAAATTTAGCTGCCACTGCACAAGCGAAGTTCGACTTATAAATCGGGCCTAAAACTTATCTTATTACCATGTCTCCCACTCACATACAGTTGATATACTTCAAATGACGGCATACAATATAATATATAATACATATAGGCCTAGAGAAATAATATATACGATTATAATAGTATAGCAAGAATATAAATCAAATGAAACTAGAGAACATTTACTGAAATAACTGTAAATCTGCGATGTATGGCCATGAAGAAATAGTCTAAGGCATCTTCTAATAAAGAGATGAAACATGGTGTGTCTTCTAGCATGATCATTGAAGTTGCTTGATGAAAGGCAGGTAACTTATGCCAAACGTGAAAACTGGAAACCTTTGCCCGTGAATGACCTTGACCTTGACCCCAGGGAGATATTAGAATTTTCATCAGAAATTATTTAGATCTCTCAATGCTCTAGAATCGGACCAGTTTTGAAGAGAATCGGAAGAAAACTATCGGAGATAACACTGTTCCAATATTTCTCCCATAGGTTTACTATACAGATATGTGGCAACCAAAAGCTGATTTTCTTGAAAACTGTTGGTCGGACCAACGTGAAATTTGATACTAAATCAAGTTGATATGAGAGATAGAAATTCACTAAATTTCAAGTCGATCGGTCCAAAACTCATTTTGGCGGGCATTTTGAAAAATAATTTTGACCCCAAAAGGTGCGCTTCGTCGCCATTTTTCCAAAAAAAATTTAAAAAAAATGTTTTCCATCCTGAGTTCATTTCTGCAAAAAATGAAAACTGATATTTTTGCCAAAAATTTTTCACGGTGCCCATTTTGAAAAAAAAATATTAAAAAAAAATAATCAGCAGTGGCAACATCCTACCCAGGTATGGGAGTGATCTGATCAAAACTCTAGGTGTAGTAGCACATCAAACATTCATTTGAAATCCTCATACATTTCCTATGGGAGTTTTTGGCATGCATTATGGGGGGTCAAAGGTCTGGCGGCCATTTTGAAAAAAAAAATTTCAAAAAAAAACAAATGGCCAGTTGTAACATCCTCAGTAAGTATGGTAGTGATCCGTTCAAACCTCTGGCTGTAGTACCACTTCAAAGATCAATTTTGAACATTCCCATACATAGCCTATGTGACTTTTTGCCCACTCAAAGGTGGGTAGCTCGAAAACTGTGGGGTGGATCCAAAATAAAATTAATAGCAAGCGATTGTGGCATGGGCCCTTGAAGTTGTGAAAGCTTGGAGTTGATCAGGTGAAAACTGAAGGAGGAGATAGCTCCTAAACTTCTGGGAGAAGAATAATAAGAATAACTAGAGAACATTTACTGAAGTAACTGTAAATCTGCGATGTCTGGCCATGAACAAATAGTCCTCTTCTAATAAAGAGATGAAATAAGGTGTTTCTTCGTACATGATCTTTGAAGTTTCATGATGCAAGGGAGGTAACGTATGCCAAGCATGAAAACTGGAAAGCTTTACTGGTGAATGACCTTGACCCCAAGAGAGATGTTAAAATTTTCAATGGAAATTTTTTAGATCTCTTAATGTTCTAGAATCTGGCCAGGTTTGAAGAGAATCGGAAGAAAACTATAAGAGATAACACTGTTCCAATATTGCTCCCATAGCTTTACTATGGGGATATCCGGCAACGAAAAGCTGATTTTCTCGAAAACTGTGGGTCGGATCAACTTTAAATTTGATACCAAATCAAGTCAATATGAGAGATAGAAGTTCAGCAATTTTCAAGTCGATCGGAGCAAAAGATTTGAAAAAGATTTTTTTTTTCAACCGCGAGGTCATTTGTGGCAAAAAATTTTTTTGCTAATTTTGAGCCCAAAAAGTTCGCCTGGCCGTCATTTTTCCAAAAAAAATATTTTCGAAAAAAATTTTTCAAAATATTTTTTCCAAATTTTTTATTTTAATTGTCATCCTGAGCTCATTTCTGCAAAAAACGAAAACTGGTATTTTTGTCCAAAATTTTTTCATGGCGGCCATTTTGAAAAAAATATTTTTTTCAAAAATAATCATCAGTGGCAACATCTTACCCAAGTATGGGAGTGCTCCGATCAAAACTCTAGGTGTAGTAGCACTTAAAACATTCATTTGAAATCCCCATACATTTCCTATGGGATTTTTTGCCATGCATTGTGGGGTCAAAGGTCTGGCGGCCATTTTGAAAAAAAATTATTTTTCAAAAACAAATGGCCAGTTGTAACATCCTCAGCAAGTATGGTAGTGATCCGTTCAAAACTCTGGCTGTAGTACCACTTCAAAGATCAATTTTGAACATCACCATACATTTCCTATGGGACTTTTTGCCCACTCAAGGGCAGATAACTCAAAAGCTAGTGGGCGGAGCCAAAATAAAAGTAATAGCCATCGATTGTGGCATGGGCCCTTGAGGTTGACCAAGTTTGGAGTTGATCGGATGAAAACTCTAGGAGGAGATGCGGTCTAAACTTTTTAGGCAGAATAATAATAATAATAATAATAATAATAATAATAAGAAAGATCCTGAGTAAAAATAACAATCTGCGATTGCATCGCAGATTAATAATAATAATAATAATAAGAAAGATCCTGAGTAAAAATAACAATCTGCGATTGCATCGCAGATTAACTAGAACACATTTACTGAAGTAACTGTAACTCTGCGATGACTGGGCCTTAAGGAGTATTATAAGCCCTCTTCTCATATGATCATTGAACATGTCTGCTGCTGATCTGATAAAAAGTCAAAGTGTTGTCGCAGTTCAAAGATCCATTGCTGAGATTACCATAGTTTTATACAGTGTATGGAAAAGCCGATTTCTTGAAAACCAATAGCCTTGATCCTAAAGTATAAATTAATGTGTCCTGATTTGCTGTAGTGGATTTTTTTACCAAAATCAAGGAAAATGCCATTAAATGTCAAATAAAGGAGAAATTAATGAACTAAAGGTAAAGGGAGGCACTTCATGCAAAGAACTGACCAATTTTTGTTTTTGGCATGAATTACCTCCCTTTACCTGTTGAAGTTGATTGTGTCAGTTCAATATGATGAATTTCGATTCGCATGATGGTTTGAAAGTGACCCATCCAAGGTCAATCAGGTGTCAAATTGACCAATTTTAGGCTTTGGCATGAATTTCCTCCCTTTACCTGTTGGAGTTGATTGAGGCAATTAAATCTGGTGAATTTCGATTGTTTCTGACTACATGGGCCAAACAAAATTCATTAATTTCTCCTTTATTTGACATTTGATGGCCTTTTCCTTGATTTTGGGTCAAATGTGGGACTACGGATTCTGGAAGGATATTATGGTTATTATTTTTAAAATAATTTGAAGGAAAGTTGTTGCTGCTATTGGCAGCAACAATTATCAGTCAAATTGCTATAAAAAAAATATCCAGCTTGCACGTTTCACGTTTACAATAGGAAATACACATTTAGAATCGAACTACTATATGCCTACTACGTGCTATACAGGTAGATCAGCTCCCATCGGAGGCCAACAGTAGAATGACTATTGATAGCGTTACGGGAATTGTTTTATACAGGACTTGGGCGACAACGAGGACAATAGAATCCCTAATACTGGCGGCTACAAAAATCAAAGTAAAATGGCGGCTCTGAAGAAGACGATCATAACTGAAATTTCAAATATTTTCCAAAATTTATTGCTTCAGTATAACTTTAAGTGGATGTGAAATGTCCGATGTCATGGATACCATTCAAATCCGAATGCGTATCGAGGACTTAACACTTTAGCCCTAAAATCTGTTCGAGAAAATTTAATTTGCAGACCAAGAGAAGATTACCTTTGAAAAGTTATCACTGGCATGACTAGCTCGGTTCTCGAACCAGTCATCCGAGTGGTAAATTTTCAAAAATCGTCTTCTCTTGGTCTGCAAATGTACATTTCTCAAGACCACTACACAAGTCATTCTTGGCTGATATGAGTGTTAATGGTGTTAAACATCACCTATCAATAACAGGTTTAACATTTGCCAGTAATGAAATCGTTGAATTTATATTTTATGGCTATGTGATATGTACGTAGCACAGACATAGATAACCTCTACCCCTCCTGAATCATATACACCGCACAAACCCACCCAACCCAAGCCTCTCCACACACAAAGATAGCCGAGAGAATGCGTAGCGCTCAACAGCACGCATGCGTACGCGCATGCGCAGACGTGCATACGCGCGCACACAAACACGCACGCACGTACGTACATTTGTGGTGGCAATAAGTAGTCTATATATTATGACGTCAATGAATGTAAATCTATTATCTTAATGTTAGGCCTACTTACTGTCGCTTCTTGCTCGATAGCTCTGATATTCGTGTCTCTAAGTCGAATATCTTCTCAGGATCCCTCTCTAGTTGATCTATGCCTGATGCTAACATTACTATGCGAGGCTCCAAATTAGCGTTATCAATGACGAGATCCGATATGACACTCAAGTATATGACGTCATAATCTATTACGTCGCATATAGACAGATGTCACAATCAAAATGCGTAATGAATAACATATCCATCTCATCGTGAAGATTTATGAGTCCGTCAAGTGTATGAATCGTAGACCTCCCCAACCCCCCTCCCCCCACTCATCCCCATCCCCATCCTATGGCTTTGATGGATTTACTATTTATTAAACATTCTGTTGAATATTTTGAAACTAATTGAACCGGGCGCTGTTGCTGCCATTAGCAGCAATAGCACCCAGTCCTATCAGTTTCAAAATAGTCTATAGCTTACCTGAATAAATACCTTGAAGATATGATTTTGAGATTTGAGGGTTAAAATTATATAAACAGATCCCAATACGCGCAATGCGTGGGCGGAGCGTAGCTAGAAATGTGCGGGGCTTAGCTAGAAATATGCGGAGCTTAGCTAGAAATGTGCGGGGCTTAGTTAGAAATATGTGGGGCTTAACTAGAAAGGGATCCCTTTAATAAGCCACCCCATTAAAAACTTATAACTGCTGTTGATTAACAAATGTTTGTTCAATGGTTTCGAGTTTTATTGTTTGTGTAATTAATTGATCTGTTATATTATGGATTATATGCTCCGACAAGTCGATGCGAGACGCTGCGACATTAAGGGTAGTCTCGATGCGATACACAGCAGTATTAAGGTTGTTCTCGATATTGTTCAGGTATGAAGTCGGTAGAAGAATGGTGTATAAATAATAAAATGTTGTTGAATACGGAAAAAACTAAGTTTATGATGTTAGGAACTAAGCATAAATTGAAACAAGTAAATAATAATGTTATAATCCCTACAAATCATGGAAGCTTAAATGTTGTGGAATCTGACAAACTTTTAGGAGTATATATAGATAATACGCTTGCATGGAAAGAACATATAGGCACACTTTGTAAAATGATCTCGTCCTTGATTTATATTTTACGGAAAAATAAACACCATCTTAGCATTGAGCAACGAAATCTTTTCTAGAAGTCGTATATCCTTTCACACATTGATTATTGTGGTCTTGTATTTTGCCCGTCTTCACCAACATTATTGGATAGCTCAGAAAAACTACAAAAAACGGGCTGCTAGGGTGATATATTAGACATTACTTACAGGACACCATCTGCACAACTTTATGAAACATTAAACTGGACAAAATTAACTAAAAGAATGCAAATTAAAATGGATATTATGACATATAAATCTAGAAATGGTCTCCCACCCCCACTCCCCACCCCCACCCCGGTTACATGAAAAACATGTTTACTTCCGTTGGGGTGGCGCACACTAGAAATTTACGTTCCAAAACACGCAATCACCTACAACTGCCGAGGATTAAAACGGAATATGGCAAAAAAGCCTCAAATACACTGCAGCGCAACTGTGGAATTCTCTGCCTGAAACGATTACTCAGTCTTCTACTCAGCTGACATTGAAATCAAATATACATGAATATATTACTAAATTATGGTGATATATAAGCAATGTGATATCACCTTTTTACTCGTGTTCTAATATTGCATATTTTGTATATTTTTAAATAGCTATATATATATGTGTGTGTGTATGTGTGAATGAATGTGTACGACCTTGCGTGTATGTATGTGTGAACCGTGATTCGAACATCGACATTCGACGAGATAATTATTCTGCAATACTGTTTTAGTAATATCTATCGAAAATGAACAAAAACTTTAATTATCTAATTTAACAGCCATTTTATTTGTGTTATAATATTGTATCTTTCGTATATTTCTATATTTGTAAAAATATTGCGTGCGTGTGTGTGTGTGCATGTGAATGACCGTGTACGACATTGCGCGTATATATGTATGTATGTATGCATTTATTTATGTATGTTTGCTCGCGTGCGTGCGTGTGTGTGACGGCCTCGGGAAGAGCGGTTTAGTGGCGATGTATACCCTCCTTAAATAAAGATTATTATTATTATTATTATTATTATTATTATTATTTTTAAAATTATTTGCAGGATACTCACGCCTATGTTATTGGTTATATTCTCAACTATGTCCCGATATACTGATGCCAATGGGGTCGCATTAACAGGTGCCTGGTCTGTAGGTATACCGTCATCTCCGCCACCACCATCGTCATCGCAGCCGTTATTGGCAGCAACTGCATGAGGGATGGGTTGTTGTGGCATATTTATTTCCATATAGTAGATAGGCTTGTGGTCAGCTAAATCATTCTCGAAGACGCCCACAAGTTTCATACCGTCTTCTATAATTGCATTTGTGAAGATGTTATCAATGACAGTTTCTGATCTCGTTGTTTTATCATGTATTATGCGTGTACTAATTCGTGTTGGCTTTGTAATTACTGGATAGAAGCTGAATTTCCTGAAGAGATTTAACAGATCTATAGAATTAAAGCAATTCTCCAGTTTTATATCAATATTATAATCACCCATAATATATGCTATCTTGTTTTCCTCTTGTATTATTTGCATAATTCCGTAGAGCTTTGCTATAAATTTCTTATGACCGCCTTTCGGAGGTCTGTAAATAACACCAACAACTCTGTTTTGACTGGGTATTTCAATAAAAATCGTTTCTATATATTTAAGACTCACTGACAAGCTTTTTCTTTGTCTGGATGATATGCCGTCTTTTATGTAGATGCCTACTCCACCACCTTTTCCAACTGGTCTATGATTGGGAAAAAAACTATAAGATTGTACCTCTATAGGTGGTGAATCAGATTTCATCCACGTTTCCGTAATACCCATGAGGTCAAAGTCATGGACAATAGTATCTAAAAAGTCTCGTAGTTTGCCTATGTTCTTTTGAAGAGACCGCATATTAAAATGAATGAGTGAAAACGAGGCTGAATGCTTGATATTGTTGAATGTATTTGGTGAAATATATTCACACGAGGGTAAGACTGTGTTGAATTCCGCAAAGGTAAACGCATTTCCATCACAGTTGATACACCGCCATGGGTCATCAATAGGCCTACGTCGCAACCGCGTGTGGTCATAACTTGTTAGCTTACAGCATTTCACGTGAATCCACCGATTACAACCATAACAGAATAAATTATATTCCTTCTTCTTTACTGGTTTTTGGCACACTGAACAGGGTTTTTTGATTACCATGGTCGATCCTGGAAAAGATAATTAGAATTAACTCTTTGAATCCTGAAGTCAAAATTGACAAAATAAATTAAGAAAAAATATTCTGTTAGATATTTTCCAATAGTAAATTTTCAAAAATAGTCTTCATTTGGTTTACAAATGGACATTTCTCAAGATGACTGGAGAAGCCGTTTTATGTCAGTTTGAGTTTTTGCAGATGACATATTCAAGGGGTTATATCTCTGGACCGCCTTAATATTTAGAAAATAACATGACTGATTGTTGTTGGTGGCTGAGCCATCAACAGCAGTCAGACAAATTATTATCAATATATTTAGCAAGTCAAGGGGTTTTGCTAATTTAAATTATTGTCTAGTGGCTTGCAACATCGAGACAGTTAAATCGTTATGGTCGCTGTATGCAAGGCCATAGATGATTGCAAGAAAAAATAAAGAAAATAATATTTTTAATTAATCTGGAAAAGCACATGTAAGAAGTTATCAGACGTATAGGTCGTTTCCCAATTTATCAATCGATCATATGACGTCATAATCAACTAAGTGACTAGGATGACGTCATAATCATGACGTCATGAATGAGTCGATATAGCCCGTCTTAAACTCTTAATAGTCTGATACGTTGTACGAATTATGTTTTTGCTATTTAATAAACCTGCTTTTGAATATTTTGAAACTAATTTGACTTGACGCTGTTGCATAGGCAGCAACACCATTTAATCAAATTAGTTTCAAAATATTCCACAGATTACCTGTATAGTTTTCTGCAAATTGATAATTGTTCAGTGATCGATCGATTCCAACACGAGCGTGATGTGGGTGGAGCTTAGCTAGAAATGGGAGGGGCCTAGCTAAAATTGGAAAAGTCCATTAATAATTCCATTTATTCTAATAATATCTGTGATCTTTAGGTAGAAATTTCAATGTTCTTTTACTACTTCGAATGCTGGAATTTAATATTTGTCATATAATCTGTCAAAAACTGCGTAATAGTAATATCAGTAGACTGTTTCCTGAGAAAATGGGAAAGGATCCACTTTACAGCCAAGTGAGGGCCCATATTGACATACATAAATGCAGTTATCTGAGAGTATCTAGATTAAAAACTTTAGTCTTGACTTCCAAATAGATCCCACAACTTCTAAACCTGCCTAGGTTCTTAATATACACATGGGCCAAAAGAAGGCTGGCTGAAAAGGAACAGAACGGCCCTATTTACATGCAACATTTTCATCACACAACAAGCTGCCGGGAACAAGTTGCCCGTAAAAAGTTGCCGGGACCAAGTTGCCTGTAACAAGTTGCCTGTAACAAGTTGCCGGGAACAAGTTGCCTGTGACAAGTTGCCTATAACAAGTTGCCCGTAACAAGTTGCCTGGAACAAGTTGCCTGTAACAAGTTGCCTGTAACAAGTTTCCTGTAACAAGTTGCCTGCAACAAGTTGCCGGGAACAAGTTGCCTGTAACAAGTTGCCCGTAACAAGTTGCCCGTAACTAATTGCCTGTAACAAGTTGCCCGTAACAAGTTGCCGGGAACAAGTTGCCTGTAACAAGTTGCCTGTAACAAGTTGCCCGTAACAAGTTGCCAGTAACTAGTTGCCTGTAACAAGTTGCATGTAACAAGTTGCCAGGAACAAGTTGCCTGTAACTAGTTGCCTGTAACAAGTTTCAGCTCGCATTGTGGCATATTAGGAAATGACAAAGCTGATCAACTGGCTAAGGAAGGGTCAAATAAAGAACAATTCAACCGTGAGGTTGACTTTGAAGAACTGAAGCATATCATTAAAGCCACAAGAACCACCAGCAGGCAGCATAATGGTGCTATACACAGCTTCAGTAGGGAGGATCAGACATGTATCTTCAGATTGAGGACTGGTCCCAATCGTCTCAATGCACATCTTCACCATCTCAAGATTACAGATTCTGCACTTTGTGAGTGTCAGCAGTCAGAAGAAACAGCAGAACATCTCTTGCAGCACTGCCAGCGTATGAACAGGCTAGGAGAAGCTTCTGGCCTATTGAAGTATCTTTTGAAGAGAAGATCAGAGGAGACAGAGACAGTTTGATGACCACTTCAGCTTTCATGCACCAAATAAGGAAAACAGTCTAAGATTACTGTCATGAGAAAGATGAACGCAAGAAGAAGAACTCCAGTACCTTACTCGATGACGTCACTGTATGTTGCATACACCTTGTTGTATCATGTGTAGCGATCTTAACCACCCCCCCCCCCTGTGTCTGCAGCACGTCTAAGAGCTCAAAATGCTACTTATTTTATTACTTAACCCTTTAATGACCAAGGTTTGTAGAAAATGAAATTGTTGCTCAATGAATGCAATCTATTTGAAGGCGAATAGAAGACTTTTTCTTAGATTTACCAATGAAATTTACAGAAAAATCTTTGAGGTTATCGAGCCAGTCATTCCAGTGGTAAATTATTAAAAAGAGTCTTCTTTTGCCCTGCAAATTTAACATTGATCAAGACCACTGCAAGGTCCGCTTTTGGCTGGCTTTGCCATGAAAAGGTTAATGACCCAGATACGATTACTACGTTGGGCCAACGTTGGTGTAGTAATGACAAAAGTACAGTTGATTCAAGTTGATGGGCCAATTTTGGCCCACCAACTTATAGCCAAAGTATATTATAAATTATTGGGCCAATGTAAGCTTAACAACTTATAACCAATGTATATTATAAATGAATATAATACATGTATTGGCCAAACATTGACATAACATTATGTTGGGTTACAGTAGTTGGTCCAACGTTGGGCCAATAACTTATAGGCAATATATATTATGAATGTTATACACGTGGGTTGAGTCAATGTTTGTTATCTGTTTGTCTTCCAAAGTAAGTAAGCCAGTGTATTTGATAATTAGGTGGCAAATCTGAGTTTATTAAAAATAAATATTCACTTCACAAGTGAGGCAACTCAGTAACTTGATATCACATTATTTAAAAGTTTAAATTAAGTTACGAATAAACAGATAGGGCTTATTGTTTCGAAAGCATTTCTATATCTAAAAGCAAATATGTGGTATGAATGTATCCTTCCTCTAAATATATCTATGCTGTAAAATAATTTTAATATGTCTTTTGAAAAACCATCTTAAGAAATTGACAATCTCCTATGAATAAAGGTCATCTCTTATTAGATTAGTTAAACCTTTGAAAACCTTTGATTTTACATTCTTGTTGCTTCTCATCCTTTTTGATAGGATGAAAGTGTAGTGCCGGGTAAACAGTGTTGGCACATTTCAAGCAATGTACCTTTTACGTTGCCAATTTCCTAAATATTTTGCACATAAAATTGTTTTAATTAGTTCACCATTATTTATAAAATATGCTAGATCAATGTGCAGAATGATGTTGGGACGATCTATACTGTCAATGTTGGGCCAATGCTATTTGATGTATGCACAGGCCTTTGAATTTTCGTCCATCCATCCCTCTACCACATATCCCTCCTACTATATATAATATACACAAGGTATGAAACCGTCATCTGTGGGCACCATTGTCAGAAAGCTGATTGGTTGGTTTGTAGTGGTTTGTAGTCAGAAACGTGATGTCAGCGGATTTTGACAACAAACCAACCAATCAGCTTCCTGACAATGGTGCCCACAGATGAAGGTTTCACACCTTGTGTATATTTATATATATAGTATGGGGAATATGTGGTAGAGGGATGGATGGACGAAAATTCAAAGGCCTCTGATGTATGTCATGCCAATGTTTGGTGGATGCATTGGCCCAACATTGGGTTGATGTGTTGCCCAACATGTTGGTTCAACGTTAGACCAAGTGAGCAGATGATGTTGGGCCAACATCGAATGCAATGTTGGGCCAATATAAGGCGCACTTGTTATTAAATAGTTAATTTATCTTCTAACATTGCTTTTAAGCAAAGTGTAATGGAATTTGGAGTCAGTCAGTCTTCACAGAGATGCATGCGGGTGGTGACAGGGCCGGGCTTGGGACATGCATTTGCGTATACTCATCCTCAGCGTGATGGCTGGATGGGAGGTCCCATGTATTTCATGCCATCTTTGCATTTACGGGGCGTGCTGCTGTTTACGGCTGACCTATATGACAGCTGCACTTAAAACTGCACTGTATAGGGTATGAATTAATTTAAAAGCATTTCCTTAAAAGACATTGTTAGGGTAGCTTCTCGATGTTTTGGGAAAATGTCCTTAACGTGACGGACTTGGGTCACATGACCGGATTTATGGGTCATTCCAGGCGTGCTGATTGGATCTTAGTTTTCGATCACACCTTTCCTAAAGGTTATAGGCGTCTGCGTATAAAACGGGTTGTTTTCGGTAATTCCACAGGCTTGCTTGCTTATGTTTGATTGTATTAGTATGTGTGTGCGTGCGTGCGTGCGTGCGTGCGTGCGTGCGTGCGTGCGTGCGTGCGTGCGTGCGTGCGTGCGTGCCCGTGTAGTAAAAGAAGCATCTTACAGCTGCAATCAATCCTTCTTCGCCTTTGCCCACTGTGTCTAGTCCTCAACCAAAATATTTAGCTCCCTCAGGTCCATTCTTGATTTGACTGTACAGAATTGGCGTTTTTATGAACTCGTTAAGCACACCTGAATCTTGGTAGGCCAGATTCGGCCAGTATTCCACTAGTGAAGTATTAATTAAAAGACACTTATTCGCCAGACATCTTTACAACTTGAGAGGTTTTCTGCCTTGTTCTGGTAAGACTTTCTTTGTTACTGTAGTCTGCCACGTATAACGATGGATGACTCCTTCAAAGCGGTATTCAGGAACACATCGTTACCTCAGAACAAAATCTTAGCAATATTAATTAGATTGCCAGATATCTATCCGTTGATTCCAGCTAGGAATTTTCCCCACTCCAGAAGTCATTGTGCTGTCCTTGTTTATTAGCCATCCTGAAGTGCTCGACTCTAAGTCGGTGGGAGACCTGTCGGTTCTCCCTTCCAGCGTTCATCTTTGCCAGATCCTGCAGATGGTCCACTGCCACATACAACACAGTTTTGAGAGATTGGGTGCTTTCCTGGTAATCTGAATTTTGGGAGAGTGGTTCGATTCTTAGTCATAAATTCAGATATCCTGTTTCCAGCGATTTCTCCAAGTCAGCTCACAATTGGTTGCTCGTCATCACTTTGAAGGAGCATGGGATCTCCCGTCTATCTTATTGCGCTTACAATGTCAGCCCTGTGGACAGTGGATGTTAAATATTCGTGCTCGGCTGGTAGTATTATCAGTGGCCCCATAAGCATCAACCATTGTTGATGGAGAGAGAATGATTGGGCGGAAGACATGGTGCTCCAAGAGTGATTCATGTTTTCCAGTATCTCCGGGAATCCAGATGACTTCAACCAGGAATTGAAGATTAATTACCCCCACCCACACCTCTAGGACACGGACGAAATTAGCCTTCTGGAAAGACCCGTATCCAGTACAGGACAATTAAATATGGACACATTATAATATATATATATATATATATATATATATATATATATATATATATATATATATATATATATATATATAAATATATACACCTGTGCAAGAGTTAAGCACCAGCAAAAACAATAGAACGTAGAAACATGATGGTACAACTAGGCTGCCATACTTTTTGTCCCCGCGTTAGCTGACATAATTGCAAATACGAAATGCACATGCATGCATGACTTCACGCCGCTTGATGTCCGTGCGTGGCGGGAAACAGCACACGTGTTCAGTTATGTAAAAGTCCAGTTTGAGGTGTAGAACATTACATACAGATTTAGGCGACAAGATTAGGATTTGTGTTCATGACCGTGGTTTATTTGTACAGAGAGAATTAGCTCTTGATTGTGAACCGCTATGGAAAGACGAAGGTTAAGTGATCGTGTGAAATGGCAAATCATAGGCATGCATACCACTGGTATGTCATGCAGAGAGATTGGCAGACAGCTGAACATTAACCATACTGTAATCAGTCGTTTGATTGCAAAACATGGGCAAACTAACGAGGTGAAGGACAGGCCTAGATCTGGAAGACCGAAGAAGACTACTGCCCGTGATGATCGAGCCCTAGTACGCCTTGTTAGGAGATCTCCATTCACCAACAGCAGAGTGCTCAGCCAGCAATGGGAAACGCGCAATAGAGTGTCAATGTCTACCGTCAAAAGGAGACTGTATGCTGCTGGCATGAAAGCTAGGAGACCTGTCAGACGTCCTCTCCTCACTGCACACCACAAAGAGGAGCGTCTGAGGTGGTGCAACGAAAGAAGACACTGGAACATGAGATCCTGGAGACGGGTACACTGGTCCGATGAAAGTCGGTTCCTGCTTCATACCACAGATGGTCGAACTCGTGTATGGAGGTCCAGACGCACGGCGTACGACCAACGTAACATCATGGAAGAAGTTCCATTTGGTGGAGGTTCCGTTATGATATGGGGGTGCATCTCATTTGATTGTAAGCTGGATTTGTTGACTGTACCTGGAACACTAAATGGACAAAGATATCAAGATTCCATACTGGATAGAGTTGTGGTCCCTCATTTTGTAAATCATGCACCTGGAACCCACCCTATATTCATGGATGACAACGCCCGACCACATCGTGCTAGAGCTGTGCATGAATACCTCCGCCAGAATACCATCGAAACCCTACCATGGCCAGTAAGGAGCCCTGACATGAACCCTATTGAGCATATCTGGGACATTCTGGGAAACATGGTGAGAAGGAGGGATCCTCCTGTGCAGAACCTACAGGAATTAACAGACGCACTCCATCTTGAATGGCAACGAATACCACAATGGCGTATCAGTCGGTTGGTGACCAGCATGAGACGTTGTGTCCAGGCCGTCATCCAGGCACAAGGTGGATATACCCGGTATTAATAATGACAGTCTCAAACTCGTGCACAGATGTTAAATTTCGTTTTCAG
Source organism: Chaetoderma sp. LZ-2023a (assembly GCA_034401795.1). Classification (NCBI taxonomy): domain Eukaryota; kingdom Metazoa; phylum Mollusca; class Caudofoveata; order Chaetodermatida; family Chaetodermatidae; genus Chaetoderma; species Chaetoderma sp. LZ-2023a. The sequence goes on from CM067362.1 coordinate 87,430,431, forward strand.
ACACCATTAATGACAATCTAGCCACGTGTGTCAACTGCAGGGCAATAGTTGTCAGTTGTGTCAACGTAACCATATTCAGGCCTCGTTTTCAAGTTCAAACAAAAACATACAGTGTTTCCCCACCATCATAATCAGCATTCCTCTAGTTGCATTATTACCTCTTGCACTAAGATGGATGGGTACATAAATGTTTATGCTATTGCTTTCTTCATAGCACATGAATATACCCTCGCATGTGCGTAAAAATAGGGTGGTGCTTATCTTTTGCACAGGTGTATATATATATATCCAGACACTGTGTTGTATTATCTAATATATAGCAGAATTACTATATAACGTCAACTGTTAGTTTTAAACTCTTATCATAGTTAATCTCATTACACTTCTAGAGGAAATTACTTACTTTCCTAGGTCAGTAATTTTAACACAATTATTAAGGGGATTCCTTTCAATCTGAAATTGGAACATCATTTTCTCCTCTCCTCATTGCTACATTGAGATTTTTGTCCTACGATGGACTCCGACTAATGTCAATGGACAGTAACAGCACGTTCTTCCTTGCGGAGAGCCCTCTGAAGTAGTGTAGAGATTCATGTAAAATTCAAATACGGATTTCCGAAGGAACGTTTGCGGGATGCTCCAACAGCCGCTTAGTGTGATCATACCGGACACTATTTGATGGACAGAAACTTGCTAACAATTCGACTAAGGTGATTCTTTCCCCTTTTTGGAAAGAGGTTTAGCCTGGCAAAACGGATTTGTCCATTCTTCGTGACATATTGGCCTAGCATATATGTAACTTAGGCGATTGCATTGATCACAGATAGCATCTCGAGATTGGTAATTTTAAACTTATATTAAGTTCTCTGCACGGTTAGAGATTTTTTAGATATTATAATATTTCTCTCTCATTGCCTTTCTCGGAATCATACAACGGGTTCTGTCACATATATCACTTATTTATTTGAGATTATTATTCTTAAGTTATTTACCGTTATCAACACTATTATTTATTCTTATCCTGTTCGAGATGAATTGATAAAGGAGATTGTAAGTGGCCTTTCCAAGTTTATCCATCGATCATATGACGTCATAATCGACTAAATGACGTGTAGGATGACGTCATAATCATGACGTCATGAATAACTCGACATAGTCTGTCTTTAACGCTTAATAGCCCGACACGTTGTACAAATTGTATATCTTTACCATTTAATAAATATTCTGCTGAATATTTTAAAACTTATTTGACAGCTAACCTGGAGCTTATCTAGAGATAGGACATCGTACTAACATACACTCACTCACATAGCTACGCTGTTCAAGGCCGTACTTGCAGACCTGTGATTTCTCGCTATGTGAAGTAACATTAAGCTAGTGGGCTGGAGGTAGCCAATCAGATTTCTACCTACTTCACGGGATAGGGGAGGCTTCGGCTGTGACCTAATTTACAATCACAAAAACCCCGGCGATCGCAACATTGTTGAATTGGAAAGAGATATTTGCAAAAGTTTGCAATAGTTTTGCTCTAAACAGGTTATCTAACGATTCTGAGGAACAGAAAATGTGTAGTTTGGTTTTCGGTAACAAAAAACGCTAGTTTGGTTTACACACATTGAAGATTTTTCACCTTCTACGGGAACTTGACTTACGGTTAAAATGGGCCAATCTGACGTGAAGATTCTTTAGGTTCGGAAGAAAGATGTGAACTTCCTCCCTCCGTTGCAGCTTAGAATTATAAAGACTAGAAACACGTTCGTATAAAAAGACTGATGTAACTTTAATAAAACTTATAACAATGAATTTAGAAATAAGGTAGTAATTGATGACCTTATAATGTCGTACAAAGATAAATCTATCTATCTCCTATAGCAGATAATAACTTTGCAATACTAAAAGACTACTTGTAACTGAACAGATGCTATATCAAAGTATTTCTGAGATTCAGGATCATCGGATGACTGAGTGATCAAGAACAATGTTAACATTGTTTTATATAGTATTAAAGGACGTTCCTGAATAACGTTACACAACAAGGGAAAACGAGTTGGTCTGTGTTCTGATTGGTCGAGCCACATTGCTCACCCAATAGAATCCCCACAAACTCTCCTGAAGATGCGTGTGTTCGACTAGTTCTAACTTGTTCTCACTGTACCCGATTTGAAGGATATATCACAACATCTTGTTGATATTGCTCAACACTGACGTCACGATGTTGTGATTCCAGGCATAGTTTCATGTTTTGGTTTCAGCTTGACAGCTCAGCCATGGGCTTCTATCTAAATCTCTAGGATTCTCTCATACATGGTTTGTCTATTTAGGCTTTGGTAACATGACGGTTACAGCACAACAGAACCCCATCATCCAGTGCTCCCTGACCTAGCACGTACTGCTGATCTGGTCACGGGAGAATCCGTAGCCCACGCAACACATGAGTCAGCAGCACCTGATAAAATTCTATCATACAAAGCAAACCGGTCATTTAACCACTGCCACTATTCAAGATATTTCCAGTCATAAAGTTCTCAAAATAATTATTTCTCGCCGAACGCTGCTGAGAATTGACTGCTTAAATAACCACAATTGTTCTTAAAACAATCCCGCATCGAAGCAGTCAATCATCAGCCGCGTTTTATATACAACCGCTAATATACATAGCTTCAAAGTTCATTCAGTGATACAAAACCAGTATTACATACAGGCCTAGCTAACCATGCTTGAATTTAGGGTAAATTCTATAACGCCATCATGAAATACGTAATAGATAGTTTGCAGTCGTTGTTACGTTTCAACAAATAGTTTGCAGTTGTTGTTATGGAGTGTATTCATAATGGTTTGCTGTCAAACGGTAAGTAATTCTTTCATTTATTTCATTCCATTCACGCTGCATTAATGGTATCCAGTCAACTCAGCCTAAATACATCTCGGCCTACTTCCAACTCGGCCTAGTTCCAACTCGGCCTAGGTCAACTCGGCTTATGTTTATGCCTATCATGTGCGACTATACTATTGGGCCGAGCTGACCCTATAGTATCAACCATAGCTATATACGAATGCACATATGCGCACACATGTATATACCTATAGGTGTATTATTAGGCCGAGCCGACACTATAATATCACGATAGGTATATATGAATATGCGCATTTAACTGTACATATGAACATAGCTATAGCAATATTATTGGGCTATAACCAGCACGCATATATCCATTTCTGGCTGATGTGCTATAATGCAGATTTACGTAAAAACATTTTTTATTTCTACGTGAATTGTTGCGAGTCACAACTGAGGCAAGTGATCTGTCAGCAATTGTAACAAAATTCACATACAGACAAGTAGTCAACGTATAAAAATTGGGATGGTGAGGGTTAGGCTTGCACAATTACGTGATTAAATCGAAAATTGCGATTATTTTTTAAATCATGAATTTATATGATTAAAAATTGAAAAATCATGAATAATTCTACAGCATAAAATATTTCAAAACCTACCTTTTAATTACTCTTTAATGACACCAAAATTTACATTTTGCTCTTTCAAAAATAGTCTTCTCTTGGCCTGCAAATGAACTTTTCTCAACACCATTGCAGCTTTCATCATTGATATGCTTTTTTGCTTTTATAACTGGTTAATTTGTATTCAATCTAATTAATGGCATAATCACAATTATTATTAAATATTCGATCGTGATTACTGAAAGGAATAATCGTGCAAGCCTAGTGAGGGTCTTGCAATGACTGATCACCTTGTGACAAGGTAATCACCGTGTTACAAGGTGATCAGGCATTGCATTTGCAAGACCCCTCACCATCGCATTTTTATACCCCGCCAAAAATTTGGCTGGCTATTATGCAATGGCGCCGTCGGGGTGGGTGGTCGGGTGGCAGAGTGGTTTCCGGATGATAACTCTGTTACTGTTTGTCGGATCGCATTTAAACTTCATAGGGTGGTGGGACTAGGCCTGGGGAGGTAACCTATCGACATCGACGATGATCCGAAATCCAAGATGGGCGCCAGTCACCGCACGTACGCATACACACACACATGCGCGCGCGAGCCATGATAGTCTTTATTATTTGTAGCTTTTTTGTAATTTTATTGCATTTCAGGTGTACCTGTGGGAACTGTATTGTCATGGGCCTGCAGCGTGACTGCATTTGCTGCCAAGAGTATCAGGTGCTTAAAGATAAGCTGTCTCAGGGAAGCGGGAGTGAGGCAGTTGTAGCATGCGTAACCAATCATCCCGGATTTGAGGTTGTATGCCTAAACCAGCATGTACTGGATACAGCCTTCTATCAGTATCGTCAAGAGCACGGACACAGGAACCAGAGGCACTTTCGTATTGATGAGTAAGATAGACTTTAATAGCTGTATACAACCAAAAGCAATCAAAGATTGCACACCGTGAAAGCGTACGGTCCCAGGGTTTTTTCACACAAAAGCTACAGAGCCAGAATTTGATCTGATCTGGATCTATCTCTTTTAACTAGGATTCCAAAATTTTGGCAATGATCTGAATAGGACAACCTTTGAAGGCATTCTCAAGATTTCTCGTATTCAGGGTTCGTACTGGTCATGGAAATCCTGGAAAGTCCCAGAATTTAAAATTCCAGGCCTGGAAAGTCATGGAATATCATCATTTTTTTATCATAGGTCATGGGAAAAGTCATGGAAAATGGTAATAATAAAAGAAAAAAGAAATCTGTTGGCATAAATTGACGCTGTCACCTCTATACAATAAACATTACTGCAACAGCTTATCAAAGGAAGGCTTTGGTTTGGTTGGAGTAAGACGTAATATTCAGACATGTGCAGAATAAACACAAATCTACTAGATATTAATTCTTGGAAGTCATGGAATTTTTTTATTTTGGTCATGAAAGGTCACGGAAAAGTCATGGAATTTCAAACAAAGAAAGGTGTATAAACGCTTATTGCAACAGGTGTAGTCAATGGTTGCATTTTGCTCTAGAGCCAATGATGGACAATCACATTTCAGCAATTCAAAAATCACCTTTATGTCGAAAATTAAAGCTCCTTTGAAAATGGTGTTAGCCAAATTTTACCGCTAGGCGCTAAACAGGTATTACACCTATCATGTCTCTCTAAAATAGTCAATGTCCATACATTTTGTTATACATGTTTTATATTATCGCTTAACCCTTTAGCGCTCTTATCAGCCAAAAATGGCTTCGGCAGTGGTCTCGAGAAACATCCATCTGCAAACCTAGGAGACTTTTTTTTAAATGACTGGCTCGATAACCGAGCCAGTCATTCTAGTGCTAAATTAATAAAATAATTCCGTGTTCTGCAAATTGACATTTTATATGAGAGAAGGAAACTAATTCGAGGGTCAAAGAAGGGACACATCAAATATATAATCAGTTATATGAGCATATTTCATAGAAAGCTATGTTAACCCTCTAGCCACCTAGGCCAAAACACCCCATATGTACTTCAGCACTATTAATTTGAACTTTGCAGTTGGTTATCACGCCAGTCATTTCAGCAATTCTCGAAAATATTGTCTTTCTATGTGTTTCAGGAAACCTGCCCCTATATGGTTTGCAGGAAAAAACATCCTAATCTTTATTTTGTGAAATCACAAATTTCACTGATTATGCCAATTGAAGTGTAAGCTTGATTTTCAAATTAAACTCATTGGAAATTATATTTTTCGTTGGGTTTCTCACTTCCTGACAGTGAAAACCGAAATTGTGTATCTTCGTATATATATCTGCCAGACATGGCATGCATGGTAGTGGTTGGCACTTCAAAAAAATTAAAATAAATCCATATCTACTGACTAATATTTGTGGTCCTTTCCCTGAAAAACTGAATTATACATTTTACCCAAGGCTTGTAGTACATAAGTAGGGCCCATTATGGTGCAAAAGGGTCAAAATTTGAAGGTGGGTCTTATTGACTTTCGCTGGTGTCAAATTGAATCCATGGAACTGTAGTTGAATATGACCAAATTCCAGCCTTAGCGATAACTATTTTTTGTTTTTCACTTTATTCATGTAATAAACTTCATAAAATTCAGTAAACAGCTCAATTCCATAAGAATGGGAACTAAATACATAACTATATTTCAGTGAATTATTTACTTTCTACACAGGTAGTGGTCAATAATCAATGTTAGTCTTATTAACTCATTAATTATAATAAATCTTTTCATGTGGAAAAATATTCAAAATTATAACCTGATTTCACCAAATAATTTCAAAACAACTACATCGGTAAACAATATCAATTAATTCATGTGCCATCTCTCTATTTTACACTAAACAAACATGTAAGACTAATTTGATTAATGACACCAATTTAATTGATATTCTTACCTTTTTACTAATGTGATTAACCATATTAGTAAATTTACAAAAACGTGACGTACAGCCGGAAAACCTCTGACACTGTAATTTTATAGGGTGTGGATTTCCTCCTAGTATTTTTATGCCTTAAAGTCGATATCATGAGACTATACAAAATGCATATTAATAACAATTTTTAAGTAGTATATTCTTAGAGTAATAATCATTAAAACAAAACATGACGTACAGCCGGAATTTGGTGCACCATTTTTGTGTCATTTGACAGAACATGAACATCATATTAATTTCACAAATGTATGGTCTTGAATTAATAACAATATATTAATTTGCAAGAAATTGCAATAAATACACCAATATACTTCATATATATTAACACACAGATGCCTTTTATATAGACCATGCTTTCATATCATAAAATCTTTAATTAGACCAATTTTCTGCTATTTGCTAACCAATATGCACTTGGGAAGATAAAATACATAATACATACCGGTATATCAAATTAAAGTCCACAATTGTGGCTTGCACTTAGGCCACTTTATTCAAGGGAACTTCTATGGCTTTTTTAATCTGAAGACAGGCTAGCACCATTTTTTGCTTTGCACCATGAAAAATCACATATTTTCCTTTTCTTCCTATTTCAAAGTAACATACTACAGTTTATTCTCAACAAAATATGGTAAACCTATATATTTTTAAGTTCCTTGCATATTGTAGCTTCAGGAAACACAGACAGTTAGTTCATAAAATCACACATAAATGCACTAAACCTGTCGAGCTAACTCATACTATAAAAAAATTGTGTGGACCCAACTTAGATGCTACAAGCCCTAAAGATTTTTTAACACTTAAATTGTCAAACCAGGCAAAACTGGTTTCTGCAGTGGCTTTGAGAAATATTAATTTGTGGTCCAACGTGTCCAAGCGAGGATTCTCTTTTTTTAACTTTACCACTAGAATACCGATTTACTGGCTCAATTACTAGTCATTCTGGTGATAATCTGTTGGTCTCCAAATGGAAACTTTCTATGAGAAAATTTAGATTCTCTTGAATAAAGTTAACCATTAAATGCTTTAGTCACTGACAGGTCCAGAAAACAGACTTCGAGAATAACACGCATGTATATTGCAATTTTCTTACATTTTCAGGAAGTACCGGTACATTGGTTACAGACAATTTGTGAGGTGGTGTTGGGGATGGCTAGGGTGGCATGTTCGGTATACTCTTCCATCATGTGTTGTGAACAAGATTCGGACAACTAACCCTGCGCCTGATGGAATTTATATGGGATACCAAGATATATAACTGTGTGAGTGAAGATTGTAATTTTTTAACAGAGTAATTGTTAGTCAGCAGATGTATAGCAATGTTCTAGCACTTGGTAACCACGAGATGGAAGAAACCGAAAAAACCTGCCTTCGGAAGAAACTGCCAACCCTGACTTGGTTGTCTGTCTGTCACCTAGAATGCACAGTCATTGATGTCACAAATCCCCATGTTCACTGCTTTGCCCTTTTGCCACATCCCTCTGACTAGGTAATTCATGTGTATACCACATTTGGTTGAATTTCGTCCAATAGTTTCAGAGGCATTGCTTTACAGTATCAATTTCTTGGCATTTTACACAACACCCCCTCCCCTCCCTCCCTTCCTGGCATGTCTGTAGGATGGAGACAACTGTAAATGTCCTCATACGTGTTAAAATCAATTTCTTAACCTTTTGTCATATCCATGGAAGTGTTTGACTGATCTATTCACGTGCATTCTCCACTTAAGTGCTCAATTTACACATGCACATGTAGCTATGAATCTTTGAAAGTGTTGCGGGGGACTCGTTATGATTTCATGATGTGGTAAATTTGAAAATTCACAGCGCCAGTGTAGATATATTGTGTGAACTAAGTGTCATGATGAGTTTGATTTATCATTTATGTATTGACATAGTCTGACCGATCATATTTGCCACAGAACTTACATTCATCATGTTCTTCATTGAAACCTAAGATTTTCTTGTCTGGGCCAAATCTCAGCTTTCAGATTACACTCTCAATTCGACTTTCAGTGAAATAAATATGGGGGTAAAGTAGATTTTTTGTTTTATTGAGAGTTATCTCCCCTGAGAAGCCTACTCTTCATTGAAAATGGGTTTTTAAATTCCTGCATAAGTTAAACACATTTAGAAATTAGTTAATACTTGATACATGAATAAACATATGAGAAGACCTCAGACTCAGTCATGTCAGCTGTGATCAGATTTCAGCAGTGTGAATGTATATATTCACCAGCTACAAAGATCAATAATAACCCAGTGAAATTGTCATCGACTGTGACAGTTCAACAATCAGCTTTTATTCCAATTTTACTTCAAACTCACTCTTATTCTTATATAAATTATAATCGATAAATTATTTTAATACTCTGAATAAAAAGCTTATTTGTACCCATACCCATCATTAGGCCAATGCAATCAGGTCTGTCCATCGGTCTGTGTGCTGATTTGGTTCAAATTTTAACACGAGAGGGTGTAAGTTCTGTACATTGTACAATAGGATTCCACAACTTTGGGCGTAATCCGGAAATTCCCCAGATTTTACAATGTGACAAAATGGGAGGGCAAAGGTCTGCACAGTCTGATTGCTGTCTAAGAATTGCTTGTTTTCATTTTTTAATAGGCACAACTTTCTTCTCCTGACTGACATGTGGGAGAAGATATTTCATTGATATGAAAGACTGACTGAGGCGGCCATGGTGAATTGGTAACATGCTAAGCTTTAAATTCGGTGAATCATTCATAGCTTAAAATATTCGCTTATGATATTGTGTCTCATGTTTCCAGTCCAGATCATAAATTCGTGCCCGTTTAACTGAAGTGTGGTAACAGTGTGTGGCCAGTATACTTATTAATATACCAAGGCTTCAGAACAGTTTTCACAGTTGACAGAATTCTCAGATCAGATGCCCTTTGGATTCTTATGTGCCAAATCACCCTCCACTTCACGTTGGGCTCTGCAAAGACTGTCACATTTACATGTGCTGGATTAACATCATGTTTAGGGGTTGTAGATATATTCACGGTTTCTTAGTGCCATGAAAAGATGTGATAGGCTGTGCGTGCTGTGACCCAGATATATTCAAGGATTACATATATTGTATTTGACTAGAAATTAACAACTGATCTGCATGCAGGACCTTTTCATCATATTCATGAACAGATACATAAGAGAACTGTACAATAATTGGTCACTTTGTGTCACCAAAAAAAGCTACTGTAGGATAAGATTTAAAAACGGCTTACTGTCTACCTTATCAAGTAGTTGTATAATCGTTATGACAGTGTGATTGGGTGAAGTAAAATTGTTTAACACTTTATTGGCCAAGTCAACCAAAAACAGCTTCTGTGGTATTCTTGTGAATATTCTTCTTTTGCTGGTCAAGAAGGCTATTTTGAAAATTTATCGGCTGAATTACTGACTCAATAAATGAGCGAGTTATTCTAGTGATAGATTTTCAAAAAAAAATTCTTGCTCTGCGAATGGATATTGATGAAGCAAAATTGAGATTCACATGACCAGTCTTGATAATTAAAGGATTTACCCTTTCATCGACAAATCCCTGAAAAACTATATTCCTTGACAGGGCAGCTTCCAGTCAAATTAATTTCAAAATATTCAATAGTTTTCCTGTATGGTTGCCTAGACAAACATATGGGACATTCATCGATGAAACAGTTATTTGATCATCCTGATATAGCTTAACTCGTTCATGGCCAAACTTGCTGTGCCAAATCTGAGCAACCTCGTCCTCTACAGTGGTCTTCGGCAATGTCCATTTGCAGGCTAAGAGAATGCTGTTTTTGAAAATCTGCGACTAATTACTGTGGACAATTGTAAACAATAGTTCTGTAAACCTGCAAATGGGTATTGACTGAGCTAAGCTCACGATTTTCTTGATCAGTAAATCGTTAAATGATGCATTCCGGATATTCAGCTAATTTTAGACTATGTCGAGTGGCAGTACAAAACATCTATCAATTTTCTAATGACTTGTCGATCCAGTCATTTGAGTGGTAAATTTTCAAAACTATTATCTTGGTCTGCAAATGGGCATTCTCTAAGAGGCCATTTTTGGGCAGCTTAGCCATGAACAGCTTAAATTAGAAAATTCCATGAACTTGTTTTAGTGACTACATTTTTGTCAGATAGCCCTTTGCTCTTTGATGACCGACGGGTTTGACTGTAGTACTAACAGTAGAATACTCCTTGGTGTCTAGTATTTTTAACAATCTCTACTCAGATTCTTTGGAAAGCGGCTTATGTGTCGCGCTATGGCTTCCTGCTTATCAGGTTTTTCCATTTCTGATGAAAGTGGTTTTGGAATTTGTTCTTTGATGTCATTGATTGATTCTCGCAATTCTGTTGGGTTGTTTCTGTACTGCTCCATAAGGCACTGAAGCAGTTCTTCAGCGTAACCTAGGAAAATATTTGCAGATATAATTTTAACACTGGTGCGTATATTGTTGCTATCTACTACCCTCAACAAGAGCATATATGATAGAATTTTAAACTAGAATGTGCAGCCGATGTCATACCATCGCAAATCTCCGTGCTTTTGCCGACTTTGCCATTGTACCTCCACCATGCCCACCCTTGGGGACAGTGCCTAATGTAAACATTGTCTCGTACTCTGTCATCATATGGATAACTATTACTAACTAAGATACCAGAGTTTTTAATTCTGCCAAGTTTGAGAGTATGGTGATTTGCGATCGTGTGCCACACACCTAGTACATATTCTGGTCTTCTAAAGTACAATGATTATACATGTATACCGTACTGCCAACGCAATTATTATGCCTTTTCCATATATGTAAAATTTATTGTTTGTTTGTCTAACTTAAATTGAAAGATATCGCATTTAAAAGAATTCAATGCTAATCTTGTCAACTATATGATTATGAGTTATATATGATTTATCATAGGCTTGTGCGATTATTACTTTGAGTGATCGCGATCGATTATTTAAGAATAATCGCGATTACTCGATTAATCGGCCTTGTTACAAATTGCACCGATACAACAAGAACAAAGGTATGTCAATGACGAAAGCTGCAATGGTGTTTAGAAATGTCCATTTGCAGGCCAAGAGAAGACTAATTTTGAAAATGTATCACTGGAATGCCCTATATTTTCAAAAATAATCTCTTGGCCTGCAAATAGACATGCATTCGCTGAACAAAATGTAAATAAAACGGTAGATTTTGAAATATTTTAGAGAGTGGAATTATTCACGATTATTCAATTATGTCGTTTTTAATCATATAAATTCAGGATTTCAAAAATAATTATAATTTTTGATTTAATCACATAATCGCGCAAGCCTAATTTATCGTACTTTGTTGGAGAGTGGTACATGTAACATGCTGTTTGTGAATAGATTATTAGTGTAGAATTTTTCATCGACTAGGAGGATTTTCCTATCTGTAGATCTATAGCTTTTTAAAAATATTCTCTTGGCATGCTTTTTTACTCTTCTCATGCCTGCTAAAAACCTTACCATATGTAGCACCCGTTTTCAGTGACCTCGTTGAATATCCGCCTTTCTTGAATTTGGGATACACAATCGAGAATTGTGGTCGTCCATCTTTTGTTATGGCATGTAATCTATTGCTGTTCTCATTGTAATGCAGTCCAGCAATATACAACCTGCAGTGTACAAAAATGCACAAGACTTGCCATGCAAAGTAATACATGTATGATAACATTCTTCCAATGCATTCCACATTTTTATGATGGGGATGGGGATGGTGGTGGTGGTGGGGGTTTGTTGCTGTGGATAACCTTTCTTAATCCTTTCACCGATGAATTCCCCATATCTCAATTTCATACACAAGTAGGCACCAATGCAGGAAAACTGTTGAATATTTTGACATTAATCTGACTAAGCCATTGGTGGCGCTTCATTCCCGTCAAATTAATTTCAAAATATTCAACACAATGTAAGTTTTATATAGTAAAGAATATACTTTTTCAGGGATTTGTTGTTGAAAGGGTTAAGTGAGCTCATCATTGGATGGGTTCGCATCTTGGGAAAATTTGTATTTCCTACTATGAAAATCCAGACATTTTAACCTGCTTCCAATTTACTTTCAGTTTTCTATTCTGAGCTCACCTGGTCAGAATGACCAAGTGAGCTTATGCCATGGCAATCGTCCGCCCGGCAGCTTTTTCTTTAAACAACTTCTCAGGAACCACCGGGTCGATTTCAATTATATTTGGCAGGACGCATCCTTAGGGTATAGAGATTCAAGTTTGTTCAAACGAAGCCGATCAGCCAATTTGGCCGGCAGCCATCTTGGGTTTTGTCTGATTTTTATAATTGTCTCTGAAAATCTCCGAAACCGCTTGGGGATTGATCCAAAACTTGTGAAATATAACCTAGGGCAGGTTTGTTCAAGGGAACTGGATTGGCCAAATAGTTCGTCGGCCATCTTCGATGACCTATTTTTCGCGAAAACAACTGAATCGCCAGAACAGCTGAAATTTGCAAGATATGATTAGGGATTAAGGGCCATTAAAATTTTTCATACAGTTTTGATTTTCGATATCTCTTGATGACTTGTTTATATGAAGAGTAACAATATCTAAGCTACATATACACAACAGCAGGTAACAACTCTGGTCATTATGGCCACCGCTATAATTAATATTTAGGCAGCCATTTCTTTACTGATATGGTTATTATGACCAGATTCCAGTGTGGAAGCCTTATAGTAATCACCGCGTCGGTCTGTTTGTCCACAATATCTCATTAAACAGCATATCATTACAGAGCCGCTTGTTCCTCAGGCAGCAACGGCTCTGTCGGATCAGTAACTAACATTGCTATCTAAACTAACTACTATCATACAGCATAGTCTGAATTAAAAACTTGTTTTAAACCAATCCGTAATCTTTTTGCAACAAGGTCAGGAATACAACTACATGATCTTGACAAGACATTGGCAAAACAAGCCAAAAGATCTGTGAATCGGGGCCTCACTTAATTTTCAATCCTTACTAGATTCATAACAACATACCTGCATGTCATCCCCATATATGAAAAGGCAGTGTGTTTTGGTATGAACATGAGAATAAGGCTGTGGAATGCTTCAAGTGCTGAAGTCTGAAAATCTGGTGACAGCTTCTGAATGTCCTTCAAAAATGCCTTCTTCGTAATAAGTTCTTCCAGCTTTACAGCAGCCTTTGTATCTAGAAGCAATAACACAATATAACGTTATCTGTGTGTTGTTGACCATATTTGACCGTTTAGCCCTTTTTGGTCAAGCCAGCCACAACTTGCCTCTACAGTCTTGAGGAATGTCCATTTGCAAACCAAGACCAGGCTATTTTTTAGATTTTACCACAGATCACCGGCTCGATGACTGACCTAGTCATTCCAGTGGTAAATTTTGAAAAATAATCTCTTGGCCTGCAAATGAACAATTACTAAGATATTTTTAGATTTTCTTTACCAAATTTGGCCATTAAAGAGTTAACCTCAAACTGATTCTTTGCCTAGCCATCTACGATATGAATCGATATGCCAAATTTGGTGATTCTACCTTCTCGGACTCTGAAGATATCGTGCAGATAAATAGACAGTAGAAATTACAATGCCCACACATGGCTTTGGGCGCATGAGACTACAAGAATTTTATTTTAGATGTCTTACTGAGAGGCTTAGTTTTCCAACTGGTTTGTGTTTGCTGATGATATGTCGGTGGTTATGGCCATCATTCGGACGTGGAGTCGTGGACTAATGTTAGACAAATGAGCATATAATTGTTGTGGTCGCAGATACTTCACAAACTGTTTGGTGCACTAGGCCCCCTGATCATATAAATAAGTCATTGACAAACTCGGGCCTGTGGGATTTTTAGTTAACCTATTCTGGTTTGCTTAACCCTTTCCACCATCTTCATGTACCAAAAACTGCAAGAGTTTCACCAGAAATGTTTGCGTACCCTTTGCGCGAGGGAATAGTATTGTTTTTCAACTGTAGACAAAACTTTTTATCTAGATGTATTTAGATCTATTGAAATTTTTAGTAACTGTAGGAATGTACAATATCATGTAGAATTGATGGATTTAGATCCGGAAAAATGTATGGAATTTCATTATATGGCCCCTGTAATAGAATAACATACTTGGCTTTAACCACTGCTTTTGGTCCACATCTTCAATTTCTTCATGCTGACATACTGGATAGAGTGGATCAGCGTGTTTATGTACATTCTGGATATGGCCCATCAGTGACATCCATTTTGCCTCCTTCAGTGGACCATCACTGCCTGATGTTCCCGCGACCCAGTACAGGTGATTTACTATGGATGATTTCCACTCGCTGATGTCACCACACTCCTTCTGCTGTGCCAATTTGTCAATTTTCTTTCCATGACCTAAAACAAGATCAATAAAAAATTGTAGACATGCGTACAGTTGCACCCTTTTGTGGCCTTAATACCTGAAATGTCAATTTTCGAGGTGAGCGATTCCGGTCCCGTGGGACTTGTTAATTATGGATGTACAACAATTATGCGATTCATATGAACATTGGCTGCATTTGTAATAATTTTAATTAAAACAATGTTCATATGAACCAAGCAGATACATACTCACATAATTTTTGCACATTTGTAAAAAACCTATGATTTTGGCTACATTTCTAATAATTTTAATTAACACAAAGATGATGTCTGGCCACAATTTGTAATTTTAAAACGTCCCATGTTTCCAGCCAGAGTACTTGAATTTCTTGCAAACAAGTGCGATACGCATGTCTGAAAAGCCATTAATTTGATTTATTCTAGAACTACGAGTTGCAACTAATGATGAATGGGGATCTACACATAGAAAATGGCCTCGATGCAATGTTAGGTGGCGACACATGCCCAATAGGTCTCGTCTATGACGTTTCATTCAATAGAGAAATGTAATATTGATGTTGCATCCAATGCAGAAGATAAGTGAAGAGTCACATGGTAGAAATGGTGCTATTACATGGTAAATTATGTACATGTGTACAGTAGTGCATTGTGTTCAAGATTAAATACTTGACTAGGTACTGATGCCATTTGCCATATTTGGAAAAATCTTTAATTAGCTCCGTACAAAAATATAGACAAAGTTAATATTTCTGACACAGTTCAATAAAACTGATAGTATGCTGAAAAGCAGGCACAGATAATACTAACAAAAGTTACCTTTCGCTACGTGCCATATGTCAAAATAATGTTTGGTATCTAGCATATTCTCCCGGATCCATTTGCCACATTGTCGATGTCTATCTGTCACTAATGTAGTGATCTTCAAACCCCTGTCTTCGATTTGTGCAACTGTTCTCTTTAGTCCTTCCAATTCGCACCATGTACTATTCTTTACTTCATTGCTCTGGAATGTAAGTAACGCCTATATGATCAGACTATCACAAGACCAAAATGACTGGCCTAGTTAGCAGCAAAGTCATTTCTGTCTTGAGAAATATTATTTTAACAAAAAATAAATTATAGATTTAATTTGGAAACACTCAATCATGCAAATCGTATGAATTTCACAATTTCTAAGATTCCCATATCATTATTATCCACAATGCTTGCTACAACTATTCTTGCGTTTTCCTATCACATTCTCCATACAAATCAAACCATATCAGGGGTTATTTTGATCATGAAATTCTAAGCATTTACCAAGCTAATTTTTATTGCATCTGATACGTTGTAAACATACAAATAGAATGAATGCATTAGTTACATGTACATGAACCGTCCAATCGTATAGTAATTTTAAAAATGTGATTCTCAAGTGAATGTTTAAAAAAATTACTAACATACCTTTTGGCAGGATTGATCATATGAGGGTTATCGAAAGATTTATTAAAATTGCATTTGTAACCCTTTCACCGATGAATTCCCATATCTCATTTTCAAGACGCAAGATAACTGTTGAATATTTTGAAATTAATTTGACTGGAAGTTGTTGCTGCCGCCATAGTAGTCAAATATTCAACAGAATAAGTTTTGTGGTGTAAAGAATGTACATTTTCAGGGATTTGTCGGTGAAAGTGTTAAATGTATTTTGGTCTCTTACTTGTACTAGCTCTATATCGAGAACCTTGTTCACATTCTGTTCAATTACTGTGAATGAACCAAATTTTGCGCAGTGACCTGGGCTGTCAGATCTGGCATCTCCCGCTAATGATATCCCGTTCTCATTATTTTGAAGATCGTCTATTAGGTTGTTTTGGTGCTCTTTCCAGGTCTTGATCACGGTTGGGAAAAGATAGTTGTTTTTGTGTCTAAAAAATGTTGCACGTGAAATTGTGGCAATATTAAAAATGTTTAGTAACCTCAATGCCTTAGTTGGCTGAGAACCGGAGAATAGGATACAAGCGGAGAGCATCAAGTTTCCGGCTGGCATCCTACCTAAGTACGGTTGACTAAGCCATTTTCTCCCAAATCCACATACTAAACATGTTTGTTGTATAGCCACTAAAGTTCCACATTGATTTGCTACATACACTTCACACATTGACTTGCAGTCTGGGCAGTCATGAAAGAGTTCAAACAACTTTGACTTGAATACAATAAATTTTGGCATCCTTGTTACTCCATTGTCGAGAACATAACTGCAAAAATAAAAACGTCACAAAGCCCACAACATGATAGGTACTGTACATGCAGATTTCATGCTAGAGCTTTAACTCTTTAGTGGTGAATGGTCAAGAAAACCTAAATATTGAATGTTCATTTGCAGACCAAGAGAAGACTATTCTTGAAAATTTACCATTGGAATTACAGGCTGGATTATCGAGCCAGTGATTCCTGTGGTAAGTTTTCAAGAATTATCTCTTGGGCTGCAAGTGGACATTCTCCAGGATGACTGTAGAGGCATGTTCTGGCTGGCGTTACCATTAAAGGGTTAAGGAATACATGTATGACATTGAAATCCACTTTCCTTAATTTGACATGTTTAGCAAATAAGTCTCTAGCAATGGATGATGAATCCAGTTTTATCTATGCATCATCCATCTGTAGCTAAGCTCCACCCACGCTTTGTCCGTGTTGGGATCAAGCAATCCCTCCACACTCTAAATCTCAGTTTCCAGGAAACTATACAGGTAAGCTGTTGAGTATTTTGAAACTAATTTGACTGAAAGCTGTTCCTGTCAAGTTAGTTTCAAAATGTTCAACAGATTACAAGTACATGCAGATGATGCAGTTTTAAATTGTTATAGTTAGAGGAAAATACAAAGGAAATGTCAGATGTTGTTGACTGTATACTACCACGCGTAAAAAACAGATGAATGCGACGAATAGTGGTGGACGTTTAGCTTAACCTGGAAACAGTTAGTGACATTGCTTTGTCTTTACTAGTGGTTATATTTCATTAGTAGACAATCGATAGTTTCCTTGTTTTTTTCCTTTAAAGTTGTTAGTTCCTTTTTAGCTCAAAACGTTGTAAAATTCTAACTGCATTAAAAAAGTAAAGAACTAAATTATTACCTATCATTGTCATATGTTTCCTCAAAAGAATCATCCCCATTATTATCATCATCATCTTCTTCATCACTTTCTTCTTCAACCTCATAATCTCCACTATCATCATCAATCTCGACATCCATCTCCGGGACTTCAGCCGGTTTTGCATCAAGTCCGATATGTGGATCCGAACCACATTGTACACCAACTGACCTCTGCTGCACTCTTACAACACTCCGCTTCACTTGACATCCTGAGATAAAAATGGGAAGAACAAAGATTCCTGTTGGTTGATGACTTCACTATACATTGCTAAAGATCAAGTTTGAGTTTCAGGGACTTTTGTCAAATTTTTATGGAGTTATTCCCATTTTTACTTTGCTGAACATTGTCCGTTTTGGAATGCAAAAATGTATCTCACCAGGTAGGGGACATGTATTGCAAAGCAATACTTACAGAATGCTTGTTATTGATTACAGGTAGAATAAGGAATATTGCCCGACACAATAAAAAAAAAATTTATTTGACATGTAGGTAATGATAATCAGCAAGGCATAAATATCCATAATCTCCAATCCCATGCTAAGGTTATTCTGAAGCAATAAAGCTAAAAAGCGATCCTTATTAGGAAATTAATTTTTTAACACTGAATTCCCAGTTCAGTGACGATTGTCTGCTTTGAAGCCGCCGTTCTGGCACCATTCTATTGTCTAAGTTTATTGTTATGTTGCATAATACTGGTTAATTAAACCATCCCCTAAATGCTAATGATATTCATTGTACATGTACTGCTACCAAAGGGAGCAGAACTGTCCCAATAGTGCATACATGTAGCAAGCATACAGTAGTTCAATACTAATTGTGGTCTTTCCCAGTACAAGTGAAACATGCTATGCTAAATTATATTTGGTGAACAATTTTCCTGAATGGTGTTGCTGCCTATAGCAAAAACGTTATATGAATTTGTCTCAAAATAGTAATTAGGACTTTTAGATAGGCTAATGCCTAAAACATGTCACTCTGTGCTAGTTGCTACAGAATGTAGGTCATCGGTCAATTATATGCTGGAATTTGAATATATATATATATATATATATATATATATATATATATATATATATATATATATATATATATATATATATATATATATATATAGAGGCCTACACATATTTTAAATAATTACCTCTTGATCTAACTGAATGCTTTGCTCTGTATTGGGTTGCCTTATTTGAGCTAAGCTGGTCAGTAGTTCTTTGCTGCTGGTCTAGAGAGGTAGTATCTTGTTGAGTGTCAGGTGATGGAGCTGTGGATTGTGTTTGCGCTAACGTGCCGGGTACTTCAGAAGGAATCAATGCTCCTGGTGTTTGTGGACTGAGTAGCTGAAAATATGAATGCAAACAGCAATGAAGTAATATTTTTAGCATGATTTTATACTGAATGTGCTAAAAAGGTTGAAATGCCTTGTATTCAGGATATGTGTCAGTAGTAGTAGTAGTAGTAGGAGTAGCAGCAGCAGTTGTGTACATGAAATGTGGGTATTAAGTTATTTGGTGTTCTTATCGGAGAAATACATAACCCTTAGCCTGAGTCAGCGGGAAGAGATGTGCTCATATATATTAAGGTGTTTATAATAGTAACAAGCGCGATAGAATCTAAGTAGCTGTGTGAAGTGTGAATATAAGGTCACACTGACCTTATGAACTTTCACATCTGGTCAAGCTCTCCAGTAGCACCAGTGGCATACGTGTGTGTGTGTGTGTGTGTGCGTGCGCGCGGACGGGCGGGCGGGAGAGGGCTGTCTCTCAGTGCAAGAAATATCCTCTCAGTACATAAGATTTTCAAAAAAACTTCTACAGATGATAAAGTCGTACCCAGATTATGGCACATTTACCCAGATTGGGTCAAATTCCCACGGTTTGCCCTTGCTAGAAAAAGAATCCCAGAATCGCCACTGAGTAGAACCAGAGTTATGAGCAAATGTGACTTTCAGGCACATAGTTGTCAAAATAATCATTTTAATCTGGTCGGCGTTGCCTGGACCTTTCGACCACAAATTGATCACATATCTTCAGGACTGCACAGGCAACCTTTCCCCTATGTTTGACTACTGTATACATGTGCGAAAATCTCTGAAGCAACAGCCGTGAAGGAGTTGATGTGACTAACTAACTAACTGACTGACTGACTACCCGCAACTAAAATAAATGTAACAGTAAGCCACGTACGACCACTCTATATCAAAATTTTTAATTTTTAAATTAAATTAAAAGATGAACTGGTGTTCATTTTTCAACAAATTTGGTGGAAAATGGTGTTGTCATAGACACCAACATCGTCCACCAAAATTGTAGAAAACGTACACCCGTTTTGTTGCTATTAGCACAGTAAAAGATAGAATATTGACATCAGTGTGATAAGGGTTAAGAGTGTAGACAATTATGAGTACTTACACGAGAAATTGACAACTTATGAACAGCTCCACTTGTGCCATCACGACGCCTCTGTTTTGATGAAGACTGTGACTCGTTGCCATCAGTTTCGCTATAGTCGCGTTTCTGTTTTTTCGGCATGACTGATGGAATCGCATCTTTTTTAAGGTGTAGTTTCCGTTTGAAGCCAGCCAAAAACATCTCGTGTCCATCAAAGTCATCTGGAGTTTTAAAATGTGCACCACAAATGACCGAATTCTTTGTATTGACTTTCCAGTTTTTTCTGGTCATGCCTACAAAGTTATTCCATTTCTTTCGTAAATAATCATCAGATGGAAAATGATGTAGAGAAACATTATCCGCGTGCGTGTTGCTACACCCTCCTACTACACATCTTTTTGTCATATTTACAAAAGAAATTTATCAACAAAAAAAGGTAATCTGGTACCGTAATACTATTCGTTTTACCAAACGGACACGAGTTGGCTGATTCCGTGGGTTTTGCTACAGAGGGCTGTCGTGAGTTGTGTTTCCCAAGCATGGAAATTGCTTTCTCCAAACTATTTACCATACATGTATATGTAGGTCTAGGTATCATAAGTGGACTGACTGTCTGCCTCTGGACCAACTAGTCCCAGTAAGTCAAGCTAGGAAAACGGTTCCACATTCCTTACCAAATATGCTGTATTCCTGGAATGTATGTAGCTAGTGAGGTGCCTGGTATACAGTGGGGGGGGGGGGGGGTGTTGAGGGGGGTTAGAGGTTTTGAGCATCTAGACATTCCATTGATATGTGATTGTGTTATCTACACCTACTTTATTGGTATTAAATTTTATCTGGAAACAATTAATATCTTAATATGGAATGTGTGGGGTGCGGTGAGGGCGTCATGACCCCCCCCCCACCCCCCTTCCGCCCTGGTTGTGTTAGGGAAACAAACCTTCTGGCCTCACCTGAACTTTTATGTCACCTAAATTCTACATCGAGCCTGATATATGTATACGGGTTATCTCGGTGGTCAGCCCTTTAAAAGCTAAATTTGATCAAGAGAATAAAAGTATCTGCTTCTTGAATGCCCATTCTCTTCTCTTACAGGCCAAGGGAAGACTATTTTTTTTTGGGGGGGGGGAATTTACCACTGGAATGACTGGCTCCATTACCGTTTACAAAGTCTTCTCTTGGTCTACAAATGGGCTTTCCTCAAGACAACTACTGAGGCCGTTTTCGCCAACTTCGTCATGAAAGTGTTAACGCACTGGCTTAACTCCACCCAAGAAACGAAGTATAAATGGCTAGTCATGGAAAAAAACTGGGGAGGATAGGCATAATTACCTAGCTGATACTGAAAATAAAACCTACATAGATATGGCCTAGATGGGACCAACAACTACTATAGACCATAGGAACTGACACACACCAATAAAATAATCTAATAATCAGAAGTGTCAATGGGAACGTCCGACCGTATCAGTACAATTTTTGTTTGTAAGCTTATCATTAATTTGTCAACTTCTTAATTTTGAATGAGCTAGAAATATGTTGCTGCCCATGACTACAATTAATTACAGTCCGAGTTTTCAATATATTCGGCATAATTCATATGTAAAGGCACAAGTGTCTGTTCTGATCAAAGAGTCATATTCAGTCGTTTTACTATTGCTCATTAATATGTATGAGCCGACATAGTTTAATTCTTTTTATCCAATCGGTATCGCGAGTCCGGGATTCATTTGAAGGAGTTGTAGGAATCGTCTAGTGGACTCGGCTCTACTCGTTTGTTGATACGATGAGTTACGCGATTTGCAGATGTAAAACTTCGCTTGTAATATATTTCTATTGACTGGTCGCTAAAATATCATTTTAAAATCTGGAAATATAATATAGAATATCCAGCGAATTTTATCACGCGATTTAACTCTCTTTTTCCTATCACGTCCGTTAGCATGACGTATTTTATTAGCGCTAAACAGGGAAAATAGTGTATTTTTACACATGTATGTAGACTACCACGAAATCGTAATACTACCGCTCGATACACATCGCCAAAGTTTCATCGAATTGGAAATAATTGACGGATAAGTTATTTGCGGGTGTTTCGGCATCTAGATACTACGCCTCTTTGTATCATTTTTATAAAATTATTTGCAGAAATGTAACAATTCAAGGCTATTTTCGTTGCCAGTCGGACTAAATAACACATAACGACTAGAGGGAATCCCCTCGTCCCTTCCACTTGTGACGCGTGTCACGTGGTGCGTTTCACCGGTTTTACGGAACTTGCCGAGTGATATTAGGAAGCAGCAAAAGGCCTAATTTTCAACATTTATAATCACGGTCTTCTAGGATACGCGTTTTAAAAAGAGTAAAAGTGCATGATAACATGTTAATCTAGCATCCCTCTATCTGTTTTCAAAAGAAAATGCCAGGCATGATCTACACTTTAAAAAAAAGTCTCCTAGGTTTGCAGATGGATGTTTCTCGAGACCACTGCCGAAGCCAGTTTTGGCTGATAAGAGCGCTAAAGGGTTAAGCGATAATATAAAACATGTATAACAAAATGTATGGACATTGACTATTTTAGAGAGACATGATAGGTGTAATACCTGTTTAGCGCCTAGCGGTAAAATTTGGCTAACACCATTTTCAAAGGAGCTTTAATTTTCGACATAAAGGTGATTTTTGAATTGCTGAAATGTGATTGTCCATCATTGGCTCTAGAGCAAAATGCAACCATTAACTACACCTGTTGCAATAAGCGTTTATACACCTTTCTTTGTTTGAAATTCCATGACTTTTCCGTGACCTTTCATGACCAAAATAAAAAAATTCCATGACTTCCAAGAATTAATATCTAGTAGATTTGTGTTTATTCTGCACATGTCTGAATATTACGTCTTACTCCAACCAAACCAAAGCCTTCCTTTGATAAGCTGTTGCAGTAATGTGTATTGTATAGAGGTGACAGCGTCAATTTATGCCAACAGATTTCTTTTTTCTTTTATTATTACCATTTTCCATGACTTTTCCCATGACCTATGATAAAAAAATGATGATATTCCATGACTTTCCAGGCCTGGAATTTTAAATTCTGGGACTTTCCAGGATTTCCATGACCAGTACGAACCCTGAATACGAGAAATCTTGAGAATGCCTTCAAAGGTTGTCCTATTCAGATCATTGCCAAAATTTTGGAATCCTAGTTAAAAGAGATAGATCCAGATCAGATCAAATTCTGGCTCTGTAGCTTTTGTGTGAAAAAACCCTGGGACCGTACGCTTTCACGGTGTGCAATCTTTGATTGCTTTTGGTTGTATACAGCTATTAAAGTCTATCTTACTCATCAATACGAAAGTGCCTCTGGTTCCTGTGTCCGTGCTCTTGACGATACTGATAGAAGGCTGTATCCAGTACATGCTGGTTTAGGCATACAACCTCAAATCCGGGATGATTGGTTACGCATGCTACAACTGCCTCACTCCCGCTTCCCTGAGACAGCTTATCTTTAAGCACCTGATACTCTTGGCAGCAAATGCAGTCACGCTGCAGGCCCATGACAATACAGTTCCCACAGGTACACCTGAAATGCAATAAAATTACAAAAAAGCTACAAATAATAAAGACTATCATGGCTCGCGCGCGCATGTGTGTGTGTATGCGTACGTGCGGTGGCTGGCGCCCATCTTGGATTTCGGATCATCGTCGATGTCGATAGGTTACCTCCCCAGGCCTAGTCCCACCACCCTATGAAGTTTAAATGCGATCCGACAAACAGTAACAGAGTTATCATCCGGAAACCACTCTGCCACCCGACCACCCACCCCGACGGCGCCATTGCATAATAGCCAGCCAAATTTTTGGCGGGGTATAAAAATGCGATGGTGAGGGGTCTTGCAAATGCAATGCCTGATCACCTTGTAACACGGTGATTACCTTGTCACAAGGTGATCAGTCATTGCAAGACCCTCACTAGGCTTGCACGATTATTCCTTTCAGTAATCACGATCGAATATTTAATAATAATTGTGATTATGCCATTAATTAGATTGAATACAAATTAACCAGTTATAAAAGCAAAAAAGCATATCAATGATGAAAGCTGCAATGGTGTTGAGAAAAGTTCATTTGCAGGCCAAGAGAAGACTATTTTTGAAAGAGCAAAATGTAAATTTTGGTGTCATTAAAGAGTAATTAAAAGGTAGGTTTTGAAATATTTTATGCTGTAGAATTATTCATGATTTTTCAATTTTTAATCATATAAATTCATGATTTAAAAAATAATCGCAATTTTCGATTTAATCACGTAATTGTGCAAGCCTAACCCTCACCATCCCAATTTTTATACGTTGACTACTTGTCTGTATGTGAATTTTGTTACAATTGCTGACAGATCACTTGCCTCAGTTGTGACTCGCAACAATTCACGTAGAAATAAAAAATGTTTTTACGTAAATCTGCATTATAGCACATCAGCCAGAAATGGATATATGCATCCTGTGCACCAAGAATTAAACATTTACTTACAATAGCCATTTTACCTACATCATGAATGAAGGCTTTATTTCACGGCCTTGAATCTATTCTGTTGAGTAGTTTGAAATTATTTTGACTATAAGACATTGCTGCATGGGAAAGTAATGGCTTACAATCAAATTAATATCAAAATATTCAACAGTTTTCCTGTATGGCTGCTTTGAAAATGAGATATAGTGAAAGGGTTAATTATGCAGTTCTGGAAAACTCAATATCAAGACTTGCAGTTGAGTAGTTGGATCAGCAACAGCTGTCATTAATCAATTTAATTTTGAAATATTAAATTTTGTTACCATGTTTAACCTGTTCAGCGATATAAATTGACCATATCACAAGGCAAATTAAAAGGAAGGCTGAATATTTTCAAATTAATATGACTGGATGCTATTTTTGTACTGATTTTGTAACAAATTAATTTTTTTTAGGGAATTGTAATTGAAAGGGTTAATAAAGGTATTTTCCTCACCTGGTAATTGCTTTTTTGCAGTCATGATAACAGACTTACAGCGAGAGCCGATCTCTAGATAAGCTTTTCTATTTTATATGATTGAGTAAATTTGCTCAGTATTTTTGAAAATTTTTGTTTTTAATTTAACTTGGTATTCTAAGGCAATTGCTATATATTTTTAGCATGCAAACTCAAATTAATTGAGTAACTGCCTATACTGGTAGGCATATTTAAATTAATAAAATAATTCCATAACAATTCCTCAATGAACTCTGAAATTTTTGCAATAAAGCGTAGATTTTCGATAGCAGGGTAGTTATTAGATAGTACTCAACCCTACTTATCTAATACTACCTTCAATAGGCTTTAAGCCTGTAGGTAGATCCTAATTAGGACTTATTTAGCTTATGTAAGTAGGCACTGTTTACAGCAAAATATGTTATTCGTATAGGCACTTGAATATATATATATATATATATATATATATATATATATATATATATATATATATATATATATATATATATACACACACCAGAAATTACTCCAGAATTTGTCTAGTCTGTTTTTAAAACAATTTTCATCATCATCATTTTACGATGCATAAGCCATTGCCTTGTTATTGCCTCAGTGTTTTTGTTGTAGTATGGCTTGCTCAGTCCACAGGCCTTTGAATTTTCGCCCATCCATCCCTCTACCACATATTCCCCCTACTATATATATAAATATACACAAGGTGTGAAACCTTCATCTGTGGGCACCATTGTCAGGAAGCTGATTGGTTGGTAAAAAATTGGTTTGTTGTCAAAATCCGCTGACATCACGTTTCTGACTACAAACCAAACAATCAGCTTTCTGACAATGGTGCCCACAGATGAAGGTTTCACACCTTGTGTATATTATATATAGTAGGAGGGATATGTGGTAGAGGGATGGATGGAGGAAAATTCAAAGGCCTGTGCTCAGTCCAATTCAAAAGTTCTTTCTTGGATATCTAGTTTGTTCTCTTTAATTTTAATAGTTGTCATGTATGACATCAGTGCACACATTGCACTGCTAGCATTACATGATTGCCCTAAGAAATCTAGCCTAGATTCTAGATCAAATAACCTACCAGTTCACGTTTCCAACGCGGTCGATTGCCATGGCACCTTCCACATCCCCATCATCGTGCGCTTCTGCCTGTTCGGCATCGTCCACTCTTCGTAACGGCTCAAAGCGATACGGTTGAATAGCCTCGGCGCGATCACGGACTTGGCCATCTTCATGACCATCAGACTCTCCACTGCCATACAAATCTATCGTATCCGCCGAGTCAATGGAAATACTGTCCGAAGAGGAGGACGAAGTTTCAGCAGACGCCATCTTTTCAACTTTCAGAAACAATTTAAAAATCTGCAACGGGAAACCCTGTTAGCGAACGATAAATTTGTCTGCGTTTTCGCAAATGAGCGATGAACTAACCACCTCTTGTAAGAATTAAGTAATTTTGTAAATAAACAACTATTAACTAAAATTAGAAGGCTTATTTACGTAAAACAAGTAAAAGTTTTGTCCGCTGTTTGAAAGAAAGAAAACAACTTCGTAGGGAACCGAGTCTTACATATTAGTACCCGGGTACTCGCCTATCGCAGTTTTGAGGCGTCGCTAACCTACTATCGTGAAAATGTCGGTCATACGTTCGTGTTCAAATGCATTATCGCTCGTCAAGACCTCATTTTGTTGAATCCTTGCGTCTATCAGTCTCCAACTTGGACTTCTAGCTCTCCTGTCATATCAGATTATACACACCCATGCAAATCTACTTCATTTGAGACTCAGTAGTCCGAAAATCTATCGGAAAATAACGATTTTACACCCGCTTCCACTTGTGACGTCAGAAGTACTAGGGAAATCCCGCTTCTAAAAAATCAGAGTTTTTGTTCGGCAATATTCGGAAATGAATGATAATATGCCGATATTTTTCTAATACGGCCTTTATAGTATTAACCGACTAAATTTTCGAGTTCAGGAGGTTTATTTACGTAAAATAACTATTACTTTTGGTAGCCGAAATCTACACTTTAAACAGGATAGAGATTATCGAGTGTGGTAGGCCTACCTAGACTTCTATGGTAGCTACTATACACGATAATCTGTATACTATAACACACGTAGATAAGATTGTCTATGTCTATGTATACTAGTTGCGCATTAGTGAAATTAATAGTCACTAATAATTCCGACTGTCTTTTAATAAAGAAAGATACGTAAATATTAGTAAATATTAATAGTTCGACCAACAGACGACTAATGCCGGTATAATACGACTGGTATAATAGGGATCTCATATTTCCATATCATCAATTTTGGAAGAAATGTTCCGAAATCAAGGATATAGAAATATAGATGACAATTGGGATTATGGGCACTGTTATTTATAACACTGTTTTTCCTTAGGCTAATGGATTAATGTCTTCCTTTAGGCCTGTGTCTAATTATATGGATATTTATTTCTTTCAGTATGTGAATCTAGAAGTGGCATGTGGTTCTAAACCTCGAGTTGGTTGCCATACATTACGTCCCAGAAATATACATTATAATATCAAGACACTTTATCTTTTACAGGGTTGCATCATACACGTTGTAATATATTACACTTAGGGTTAAAACCGGTATATATAACAAAACAAGACGCTCAATCGTGTGCAAATTATTTATTATGATAACAATGATAATTATGATATTATGATTATGATAACCGAATTAGCGAGTTATTTATGAAGTAAGGAGAAACTTGTTGAGTATTTTGAAACTAAATTGGCTGAGAGCTGATGCTGCCTATACGCCTATGTAGCATAAGGTTTCAGTCAAATTAGTTTTCAAAATATTCAACATTTTCCACGTAATGCTAGCTGTGGGCCTTGAGATACGGGAATTTACGGGAATGGTAGCATAAGGTTGCAGTCAAATTAGTTTCAAAATATTCATCATTTTCCACGTTTGAGATACGGGAATTTACGGGAATGGTAGCATAAGGTTGCAGTCAAATTAGTTTCAAAATATTCATCATTTTCCACGTCTGAGGTACGGGAATTTACGGGAATGGTAGCATAAGGTTCCAGTCAAATTAGTTTCAAAATATTCAACATTTTCCACGTACGGCTAGCTGTAGGCCTTGGAATTATTTAATAATGTACAGTAAGCCAAAATGATGATTGACGATATATTATGATGTATGAGCAACAGAAATGAAAGATGGTAGCGATATAAGATGTGACATTGAATGTTTTAACCCTTATATACAGATTATGTAGATATCACAGATGTTTCTTTTATCAAGTAGGCTAAGGAATAATCTAGAATATTTTCTAACTAATTTGACTGACAGACGTTTTATACATTACACATATTATCACAGAAGATGTCATGGCTGGTAAATTTCCTACACGTTGTATTGCTACTTTAACACACGTATATCAGCCATCAACGGCTACTGCAGTGGTCGTGAGAAATGTCGATTTACAGACCAATAGAAGATTAGTTTTGAAAATTTAGCACTGGAATGACTGGCTCGATAACTAAACCAGACATTTAAGTAGTCAATTTTCAAAAAGCGTATTCTCTTGGTCTGCAAATCACCATTTTCGATGAGAAAATTGAAGTTAAGAATGTTCCAGCCAAATTAGTTTCAAACTATTCTGGCGCCATCAAAGTTGTACAAGCATCAAGAAGCTTTTTTGCATCTTTGTTCGTCATCCTACTCTGCCTATATTCCTCCCACGCTTCACATAACTTGTCCTGACACTTTCTGTACACTTTTCTCTGCCTCCTCGTTAACTTCTCACCATGTACAAGCTGCATTTGTAAGTCAACCAGTTTCGCTTGCTGGTGGAGCAGCTCTACTAAAACGTAAAACTGAAGGCTGCCACGCTTTGCTGCACAATTCAGCATAGCGTGCCAACCTTCCACATCATTGTTCGTTCTGACGAGCTGGTTGTAGACGCTCCATGTTGCAGGGGTCCACGTCCTGTTAACAATCCACGTATCATTTATGTATGTTGTGAGCCTTACCAGTGGAACAGTCGTGGCTTTGGCACGGAGTTGTCTGTTAACAAAATAACAAAATATTAATGGTAATGAGTCAATGATGATGATGATGATGATGATGATGATGATGATGATGATAACGATGATGATGATGATGATGTATAGTTAAACATGTAGTTGATCCTGATGTTGATGATAATAACATGGGAGTACGTGGTGAAGATAATAGCGATGAAATCGGTGATGACAGGATTGAAGTTGGTGATGATGGCATTATAGCTGTGCTGTGAAGGATGGGACGAAAATCATCTTCGTCATATATAGGAATTGTCTCACCTTAAATATCAGCAGCCATCTGACGCATTTCTGCTAGGCGTGCTGTCTCTTCTGATGGTTCGAACACGTCATCATCTGTAATCTCCAGACATTCATCGCACTGCCAATCTAATGACGTTCCACTAGCTACTGCCGCACGATAAACTGCCTGCGTGATGTTAGTTTCGCATATACGATGCTGCCACCTACCACATGGTTTACACAACAAAACAGGCCTACCACACACGATACACAACTCTGCCATATCACTCAGAAAACTAAAATATATCACTTGGAGAAATAATTAACGTAAAAACTGTAAAATCTAAGATCATGATTTCAGATTTGCGAGGTTATCGAGTTATGAATTTCAGGAAACATTTAATAATTAAAATTTGTGACTTACCTTTATACTTGATGGCCTATTATTCTCCGAGTAAATGTCAAAATCTCTTAAGCAACATGAAAGTATATTCGTACACAGCCGCCCCATAGCCCGACACAGGTGTTAATGGATTAAGTTATTTAAAGTATTTGATTGACCGTTACACGCGTGTAAAGTTTGATGTATTTCAAATGTCACATGCAATCCAGTATTTTAAAAACGATAACCTTTTAAGATGACGAGAAAATATGACTTTAAGCATACTCACCCACTCATAAAAATATGCATAATAGACATATAGCCTGTAGCGTCCAACATGAACAAAAATCGGGTGGTCAATTATGTTTGACTGATTTTCTTATACCCGTATCTTAAACTAGACTGTTTCCATGCACCCACTGTTATGCTTGCCACTGGTAGCGGCTACATAAAAATAGTAGCGTATTTAATCATTACAAAGAGTGTTTAATAGCACGACTAAGGTAGAGGTTATCAAAGTAAAGGTTACCCAAAGTGTTAATCAGACAGGCACGTGCCCATGCATTGAACCCAGTGCTTTTACCATAATGCACAGGCGGCTAAAACCTTTGGTAAATTTAAGCATAGACGTGCCACCTACATCAGTCAGAACAGGCCACCATCTAAGCATGGACCACCGCATTTAAGCAGATGGTCGTAATGATAACGATAGAATAATGTGTTAGCATAGATAATCGGGCACCTACGTAGGTGGTCTTATTGCTGGGTAGATATAAGTATGTTCTTGAACATTTGCCATAATGGGCCATATAGGCAGTTAGCAGCTGGTCGTACATAATATGAGTATAGGAATGCACTTGTCTTAATGGACCACCCAGTCAGGTGGTCTTAACAAAAGTTGTTGGATGCTTATATAGTGGGCAGTTGTATTAACGGACCACCTAAGGTGGTCTTAACAATAACTGTTGGCAGATTGTATAGTGGACAACTGACTTTACGGACCACCTAAGTATGTGGTCTTATAATAAGTTTGGTTGATCGTACAGTGGTCATGCACTTGTCTTATCAGACCACCCAAGCAGGTGGTCTTAACAATAGTTGTTGGATGATTATATAGTGGTCAGTTGTATTAACCGACCACCTAAGCAGGTGGGCTTAACAATAATTGTTGGCAGATTGTATATTGGACAATTGTCTTTACGGACACCTAAGTATGTGGTCTTACAATAAGTTTGGTTGATTGTACAGTGGTCATGCACTTGTCTTAACAGGCCACCCAAGCAGCTGGTCTTAACAATAGTTTGTGGCTGATTACATAGTGGCCAGTTAGTTCACCGATTGTAATCACGTGTCCACCTCATCGTACGCCACATCATATGTCGACAATGAGTATAAGACACAAGCGAGAAAGAATAAAAAACGGGAATACAAATAAATTAAATGTCAGTTAAAAAGCAATAGTCGTCCTATCAATGAATGACTAGTCACGTCTAGGCCGATTTGACTTTTATTCAATCGGGCCGACTTGACTTTTATTCAATCGGGCCGACTTGACTTTTATTCAATCGGGCCGACTTGACTTTCTATTCTAGGCCGAGTTGACTAATTTAAGTAGGCCGGGTTGGCAATTGGGCCGACTTGACTGGAATTCGCATTAATTAACACTGGCACTTGCTGTCTTCACTATAGACCCGCGCCATTGCTAAAGGAAATGTTCATTCTTCCTACTACAATCTATCCTTCCTTTCTGTCCGTTCGTCCACAGGCCTTTGAGTTTTCGTCCATCCATATCACTATCACATATCACCCTACTACATGATGTATATATACCTACTATATATAATATACACAAGGTGTGAAACCAATTTTGACACCCCGGTTGGATAGGCGACGCTTAAATTCATATTATTAATTGCATCGCTTAATTTTCGGTGCCGACGTGTAGAAGAATGATTGTTCTCACCGGAAGCATATAACACTTTAGGTTTATTAAGGTCTATCATATAAAATTACGAACGAATATACACTCCGGACGAAATCTGTGGGGACCATTGACAGCCGCTAGATGAACGGCTCGGAGTAAATGCTACAAGGCAATCTCGTTTTTAAAATCAAATTCAGTCACAACAAATAAATCTTTACACAGTTTTCTCATATAGATTCGGCAATTACGGATTAAGTTATTTCGAAGCAATATAATTTTTAAAGCGTCAAATAATACTATTAACGGGTTTAGGGAAATTACGAACTAGCCTATATGGATCAAAGGCAAACGGTTAGCAACATATGCAGTGCTATATACAAAAATGGTCAAGCGTGTCTACCATGCCATACCATACCACATACTGCACAGCAAGACTGATAAGCTTAATTAATTGAGTCATCTGAACATCCGCAACAGTCTGAACGTGTGTGGCTTTCAGAATATCAATGAATGGTTTAGTGGGGTAAACGGCTGTGCTGTGCTGTGCTTGGAATTTCAATCCAAAGAACCGGGTTTGATCCAGACGATCCCGCATTCAGGCATGCGATCAAGCTGTGTAATATTTGGCCGTTCCATGCGTCATTCACCTGACACGTCTTTTGGCAGTGGGGTCGTAAAACCGTCGGTCCCGTCTTGTGTGGTATCAGTGCCCTAAATCGCAGATAGGATCTCACTGAGCAGTATCGCTGTCTTGGCGGCTCTCTTATAAAAAAGGAAGACACCTATACAGCTACATGATAACACAATAGAGGGATCCATTTCTAGCTATGACTCCTCCCATTTCTAGCTAAGTTCCATCCATTCTTTTTCCAGTGTTGGGGTCGATAGAACCGTGAATTCGTAGAATCCCAGGAATAGCAACGTAACTATAGCCTACAGATAACTTATTAAATATTGTGAAACTAATTTGATTGGGCGATGTTGCTGCCTATGACAGCAACAGTGGTTTCTGACTATGGCAGCAACAGCTACCAGTCGAATTACTTTGAAAATATTCAACAGCTAGAATGTTTATTAAATATTAAAGGCATACAATTCGTACACTCACCACGTACCTAGATACCGCATTTATTACGCATTTTGATTGTGACATCAGCCTACGTACATGTGATTTAATTGTTCATGGCGTCATATGCTTGAGTGGCAGATTTGATTCACCTATTACCTCATGAGCGATAGCAACAGCGTTTCTGGTCACACACTATGCAAGTAGCAAATTATTTGGAAAACCAACTTAATTGGGAAATTAATGTCATACGGTTTGTGAGATTGACAACCACATTCAGAGGCAACTCTGATTATGTCTAACCTTCTTCCAAGAAACTTCATTCAACATCGCCATTCATCATAATCTCCCCAAATGTTTTCAGTAGCAACATGCAACGTATGTTGACTGACTACTGCATCTCAGCGATAAACATTAGGATCAGACTGTGAACACTTTAAAACACTGACACTGCATGAATCCAAGAAGCAACAGTGCCCACTCAAATTACTTTCAAAATATTCAATAGAATGTTTATTTACTTGTTATTGTCTCAGTGTTTCTGTTGTATTATGGTTTGCTCAGTCGAATTCAAAAGTTCTTTCTCTAAAGTCGATATCTAGTTTGTTCTTGAATGATTTGGCTGTTGTTGCTTATTTAAGTCTCCTTGAAACCATTAGATTTAAGTCTTTAACTCGTACCACTCCGATGCCAATATTCTATCTTTTGCTGTGTAGCCTAAATAACAAAGAAACGGGTGTACATACTCCACCAAATTTGCCGAGAGATTAACACCAGATCATCTTTTAATTTAATATAAAGTTAAAATTCTGACATCGAAGTGGCAAGGGTTAACACTGATTTGTGGAAATACTGTGTTGAAACTGTGTGTTCCCCCGCGTTAGCTGCGGCGTGGCGCCTACACTCGTGGTTACACCCTGCTGCACAGGGCATTTGATTATACGTTGACGTGTGGAAGCCGTAGATGGTCTTATTGCTGTTTTCATTTTCTGTTTATCGCTATCCGAATCTCCTTCTCTACGCTAGCGTCTCTTCATACTACCACAAAATGCGGACGTGGAAAGCAGAGGCCTATCACCTGATATATTTCTTTTTGTGGTTATTTCGGGGACGACCGGAAGTTCATCCATTGGCCCCGTGTCACATAGATCTAAATAATATTTTGAAACCTAAAATAAGCAAAAGCAAATTTTCTGCTTATGTTGGATGTGGCATTGTTGCTGTCTCCTGATGTACTGTTAGAAGACATGTGCGTGCGTGCGTGCGTGCGTGCATGCGTACGTGCGTGCGTTGCTGTTGTTTGGGTTGGGGTATGAAGGGTAGGGTTGAGTGGTGGTGGCGGGTGTGTGGGTGGGGTGTGTGTGTGTGGGGGGGGGGATACCTTTTATCGGGTAAAGATATAACTTGAGGTTTGGTCTGGGGGTGGGGGGGGGGGGTGGCAGTCTGTGAAATTAAATCTAGAAGGCAAATTAAGCTAAAATTAAAACTAAAAACATTAAAACGAGATGAAAATCAAAAGTAACGCTATCAAAACAAGTAGAAATAAATTAGGTTAATGCCATGCGAATAAAAAGATCAAGAAACGCCAAAAATTTTACTGAGAACCTAGTGTATGTAAACACTGAGATTTGAAATTGGGATTATAACCTGTTGCTGTTGAAATAATAAGATCTGTGCGGGTATTGCATTTTATGGATTTAAGGGCCTAGGCGTCGGTGTCGTCAGTCAGGAGGCGCAGGCAGAAAATAGTATTCAGCGATATAACACAAATTTCGACGTTCTAGGATGTTCTTAATAGATAGATAGATAATTTATTCACAATAGGCCGTCGACCCTTGAGTGTACAACATATTATACATGCATGACGGATACCTTACAGCACACAAGGCAAATTAGAATATATTTACAACAATATTTCATAGAAAAATTTCGTCCCACGTTTCTATCCGTTACCCATCTATCAATAATCTCCAAGACAACAAGAGTGGAACGATGAATGAGACCAGGGCGTGTTCGCGAACGGGTTGCAACCCACACCCGGCACAACCACGCTGGAGAGCATGATGGCGCAATCTATTATGACGTCATAATTACTCCAAGGCAGAGCTATACCAGGCGCAAGCCACGACCACTCCAGGAACACAGCCCTAGGTCAACAAGATAATCATCGACCCCTAGAGAAATTTATCAACAACTATTCGTCCTTTCTCCTTGTTTCCACGAACGAAGCGAAAGTGAAACAGGGAGTGAGACCGGGTTGACAGGAAAATCATCTACCAAAAATGACATTGTAAAACAAAATGTTGCACGAGAGGAATGAAGTGAGACCAAGGGCGTGTTTGCGAAATAATATAGATAACAGTTCATTAAAATCAGCGCTGGAGAGTGGAGACGCAATTTAATTAGACTGGAGACCCATGAAATCCAGAAAAAAATCAAGATGGCGGCGATACGAAAACCGGGATCACCTTGTGTTGTGATCACTATGGTTAATAACGCTAATCAAATGGTTCTCTTGATGAGAAAACTGGAGGGTACAAATAAAATACTGTTCAAATTATAACTTAAAAGCACATTAAAGAACAGATTGTTTAATACGCCCTTTCAATGCGGTCGTCGTCTGCTTCCTGCGCACGCCAGGCCTGGAATCGCTACATATCATGTTTTGTAGATACACAGGATACTCCAAGATAAGTGCACTGTATCGGAACAATTGCAGTATGACTTTGTGATGGGCTGGCATATGCCTGTTCAGTCCAATTCAAATGACCTTTCTATGAAGTAGATATCTAGTTTGCTTTTGAATAATTTCACTGTTGTTACTTCGACTATTGTAGTTGTCAGTGAATTACACTGTGGTACGACTCTATTAGCGAAAACGTGCTTGCGAATATCTTTGTTACTGCGTTTTATGTTTAGCACGAACCTATGGCATCTGGCCTGTGTGATACTGGATTGTTCGAAAAGGTAGTCCTTATCAATATTCTATAGATCCCTGATGAGCTTGAATGTTTCAATTAAATCTCCTTGAAATCGTCTATATTTCAGTGATATGAGATTTAATGCTTCAAGTCGGTCTGTGTAGCTATACTATTTGATTCGCTGGGTGAGTTTTGTTGCTCGGCACTCTTTCTAATAGCTGCGATTGCCTTTCCAATCTTGGTGACCATGCCGAGTTGCAGTATTCGAGAATAGGTCTCACTAGAGACTTGTACACGAGCATGAAAGTAGATTGGTCAATGTTGGTAAATGTTCTCTTGATTAGTTATATTGTGCCGATGACCTTGGATACGATATTCCCTATATGTATATCAAAAGAAAAGTTTCTGTCAATATGTACTCCCAAGTCTTTTTCTCCCTCTCACGTTGACACAGGATACATATCGGGCGTATCTGTCATATAGTATTTGGTTGAGTGTTATTTTTGTCGAAGTATATGACATGCGTTTCATCTGTGCTGAAAGATAGTTGCCATATCTGCGACCACTTACATAGTTTGCTGTCCTGAATCTTACTGGTAGCTTCGTTGTTATATATCTTTTGTCTTATATATATATATACACCTGTGCAAAAGTTAAGCACCAGCAAAAACAATAGAACGTAGAAACATGATGGTACAACTAGGCTGCCATACTTTTTGTCCCCGCGTTAGCTGACATAATTCCAAGTACGAAATGCACATGCATGCATGACTTCACGCCGCTTGATGTCCGTGCGTGGCGGGAAATAGCCCACGTGTTCAGTTATGTAAAAGTCCAGTTTGAGGTGTAGAACATTACATACAGATTTAGGCGACAAGATTAGGAATTTTGTGTTCATGACCGTGGTTTATTTGTACAGAGAGAATTAGCTCTTGATTGTGAACCGCTATGGCAAGACGAAGGTTAAGTGATCGTGTGAAATGGCAAATCATAGGCATGCATACCACTGGTATGTCATGCAGAGAGATTGGCAGACAGCTGAACATTAACCATACTGTAATCAGTCGTTTGATTGCAAAACATGGGCAAACTAACGAGGTGAAGGACAGGCCTAGATCTGGAAGACCGAAGAAGACTACTGCCCGTGATGATCGAGCCCTAGTACGCCTTGTTAGGATATATCCATTCACCAACAGCAGAGTGCTCAGCCAGCAATGGGAAACGCGCAATAGAGTGTCAATGTCTACCGTCAAAAGGAGACTGTATGCTGCTGGCATGAAAGCTAGGAGACCTGTCAGACGTCCT
Organism: Chaetoderma sp. LZ-2023a; assembly: GCA_034401795.1. Lineage (NCBI taxonomy): Eukaryota > Metazoa > Mollusca > Caudofoveata > Chaetodermatida > Chaetodermatidae > Chaetoderma > Chaetoderma sp. LZ-2023a. The sequence goes on from CM067362.1 coordinate 87,467,620, forward strand.
CTCCTCACTGCACACCATAAAGAGGAGCGTCTGAGGTGGTGCAACGAAAGAAGACACTGGAACATGAGATCCTGGAGACGGGTACACTGGTCCGATGAAAGTCGGTTCCTGCTTCATGCCACAGATGGTCGAACTCGTGTATGGAGGTCCAGACGCACGGCGTACGACCAACATAACATCATGGAAGAAGTTCCATTTGGTGGAGGTTCCGTTATGATATGGGGGTGCATCTCATTTGATTGTAAGCTGGATCTGTTGACTGTACCTGGAACACTAAATGGACAAATATATCAAGATTCCATACTGGATAGAGTTGTGGTCCCTCATTTTGTAAATCATGCACCTGGAACCCACCCTATATTCATGGATGACAACGCCCGACCACATCGTGCTAGAGCTGTGCATGAATACCTCCGCCAGAATGCCATCGAAACCCTACCATGGCCAGCAAGGAGCCCTGACATGAACCCTATTGAGCATATCTGGGACATTCTGGGAAACATGGTGAGAAGGAGGGATCCTCCTGTGCAGAACCTACAGGAATTAACAGACGCACTCCATCTTGAATGGCAACGAATACCACAATGGCGTATCAGTCGGTTGGTGACCAGCATGAGACGTCGTGTCCAGGCCGTCATCCAGGCACAAGGTGGATATACCCGGTATTAATAATGACAGTCTCAAACTCGTGCACAGATGTTAAACTTCGTTTTCAGACACCATTAATGACAATCTAGCCACGTGTGTCAACTGTAGGGCAATAGTTGTCAGTTGTGTCAACGTAACCATATTCAGGCCTCGTTTTCAAGTTCAAACAAAAACGTACAGTGTTTCCCCACCATCATAATCAGCATTCCTCTAGTTGCATTATTACCTCTTGCACTAAGATGGATGGGTACATAAATGTTTATGCTATTGCTTTCTTCATAGCACATGAATATACCCTCGCATGTGCGTAAAAATATGGTGGTGCTTAACTTTTGCACAGGTGTATATATCAGAAAAAGTATAATTCCCATGACACTTCCTTGTGCCACGCCGCTGGCCACCTCTGTCCAGGCTGATGTTGCGTCAACAGTGTCATTGATTGTTACTCTCTGGCTTGTGTTACACAGGTAGTTTCATCATCATCATCATATCATCATCATCATCATCATTTTACGAGGCATAAGCCATTGGCTTGTTATTGCCTCAGTGTTTTTGTTGTAGTCTGGCTTGCTCGGTCCAGTTCAAAAGTTCTTTCTTGGATATCTAGTTTGTTCTTGAATGATTTGACTGTTGTTGATTAATTAAGTCTTCTTGAACCCGTTAGATTTAAGAGATTAACTCTTACAACTCCGATGTCAATATTATATTTTTGCTGTGTAAATAACAAAGAAGACAGTGTACATTTCTCAACAGCTTGGTTGATGATGTTGATGTCTATGACAACAACATCATCCACCAAATTTACTGAAAAATAAACACTAGATCATCTTTTAATCTAATATGAAAATTTAAAATCTTGACATTGGAGCGGCAATGGCTAATACTGATTTGTGGAAATGCTGTGGTGCAGATGGGTGTTCCCACCTACACGCATGGTCACACCCTGCTGCGCCTAACATTTGTTTGCACGCTGACTTGTGGAGGCCGTGGTTGGTCTTATTGCTGTTGTTATCATTTTCTGCATTTGTCGCTATCCGAATAACTTTCTCTACACTAGTGTCTCTTCATGCTACCACAAAATGTGGAGGTGGAAGCAGAGACTTATCTACCGAAATCGCTACAGAGCATGTTTTTGTCGATATCACAGCCTACTCCAAGATAAGTCCACTGTATTGGAAGAATTTCATTATGACTTTGTATTAGGCTGGTATACGTATGACTGTTCAGTCAAATTCAAATGATCTTTCTTTGAAGTAGATATCTAGTTTGCTCTTGAATAATTCAAGTGTTTTTTTCCTCGACTAGTGTAGCTAGCAGTGAATTCCACTGTCGTACCACTCTATCAGCGAAAACGTGATTGCGAATATCTTTCTTGCTGCGCTTTATGTTGACCTTGAACCTATGCCCTCTGGTCTGTGTAATACTGGTTGGCTCGAAAAAGTAGCCCATATAAATTTTATATAGATCCCTGATGAGCTTGAATGTTTCAATTAAACCTCCCCGAAATCGTTTATATTTTAGTGACATTAGATTTAAGGCTTCAAGTCGTTCCGTGTAGCTATACTCTCTGATTTGGGGGACAAGTTTTGTTGCTCGATGTTGAACCCTTTCTAATAGCTGTGATTGCCTTTTCAATCTTGGTGACCATGTCGAGTTGCAGTATTCGAGAATAGGTCTCACTAGAACTGTGTACAAGAGCGTGAAAGTAGATGGCCCAATATTGGTAAATGTTCTCTTGATTAGTCCTAATGCGCTGTTCGCCTTGGATACGATATTCCCTATATGTATATCAAATGAAAGGTTTCGGTTAATATGCACTTCCAAGTCTTTTTCTACCTCTGACGTTGATACAGGATACATCGGGCATATCTGTCATATAGTATTTGGTTTGAGGGTTGTTTCTGACGAAATGTATGACATGCGTTTTATCTGTGTTGAAAGATAGTTGCCATATCTGTGACCACTTACATACTTTGTCTAAGTTGTCCTGAATCTTACTGGTAGCTGGGTTGCCATATATCTTTGTGTCGTCTGCAAATATTTTGCAGTGGCAGGTTAGTCCGTCAGGTAGGTCATTTATATATATATATATATATATATATATATATATATATATATATATATATATATATATATATATATATATGACCACTTACATACTTTGTCTAAGTTGTCCTGAATCTTACTGGTAGCTGGGTTGCCATATATCTTTGTGTCATCTGCAAATATTTTGCAGTGGCAGGTTAGTCCGTCAGGTAGGTCATTTATATATATATATATATATATATATATATATATATATATATATATATATATATATATATATATATATATATAAAGTATAGGTCCCAGGACACTTCCTTGTGGCATGGCACTAGTCACCTCAATCCGGTCTGATGTTGTGTCATTGATCCTTACTCTCTGGCTTCTGTTACATAGGTAGTTTCCTATCCATCTTACTAAGTTGTCGCCAATACCAAAGCTTCTCAGTTTTGTTTGGAGTCATTTGTGTGGTACAGCGTCGAATGCTTTTGAGAAGTCTAAATATACTGCATCGACAGGTTCATTTGAGTCAAGTTTGGCTGTTATATCTTCCAGGTATTCTAGCAGTTGGTTTTTACATGATCTATTATGTCTGAATCCATGCTGACATTTGGTAAATGCTGTCTCTTATAAAACACTCTAGGACCTTACATAAGGTAGAGGTGAAACTGATTGGCCTGCAGTTCCTTGGGTCGTTTTTTGGAACCTTTTTTGTGTATGCAGCATACTTTTGCCATTTTCTAGATGTCGGGTAATACGCCTTCTTCCAGGGACTTGTTAAAGATTATGCATAGTGGTGTACTAATTTCGTTAGCCGCTTCCTTAAATAATCTCACTGGTATTTCATCCAGGCCATTGCTTTTATTGGGGTTGAGACCTTTCAATTTATTTTTGATGGCAATAGGTATTATTATGTCTTTTAGTAACCATACCTTTGCTTCTGGGGCCAATGGTTGGTGTAGAATGAAGATCTACTGAAGTGAACATACTTGAGAAGAATTTGTTGAGAATGTTTGCTTTTTCTTTATCATCTGTAGTCATAGTGTCGTTAGCTGGGTTACGTAGCTTGCTAATTGATTCACGTAGAACTGTTTTACTCTTGACATAGTTCCATTAAGCTTTGGGATTTCTCTTGCTTTCACTTGCTACTTTATGTTCAAATGTCTGTTTTGATCATGCCCACTTTTTCCTAGTGGAGGTAGGTGGGTTATTTCGTGGACAATGTTTTGGTTGTTTGTTAAAACTAGATCCAAAATATTTGAAGTATGATTTATTCTATGTCATGTCGCATTAGTATCTAGTTGCTGTAGAAAAATCTCGCTGGTAGCTTTAAGAAAAGCATCTTCGTCTTCATTTGAAGAAATTCCAGTGCACCAGTTAATCGATGGGAAGTTGAAATACCTTACTATAAGAATGTGGTCTGCATTTGCTGTATCAACCTTGTTTAGTAGATTTACGGGTTTATTATTGTTTGGGCCGTCTGAGTTGGGGCTTCTGTAGATACAACCAACAATAATTTTTCCTTTTGTTGTGTCGTCCATGTACGCCACACCGATTCCTGAAAGCCTTCATCATCTAGGGTTTCACAGGTTTTGGCATTTAATGATACATGGGAATAGATGATGACTCCTCTTGATGGATTACTATTCAGCTAGAGATGTTACTCATCAATCTGTAATTCACTAATGTTTATGGTTGTGATTTTTGGTAAGGTTTCTGTTATTTGTATGACAGCAGGGCGAATCTTGTGTACTAGCTCTTCAAGCTCAGCTTTTTTTTATTAATCAGACTATCTGCATTTGTGCATATACATGTATTGGTTACTGTTTTAGAATTTCTATCATTGTTTATTTGGATATGTTTTGGTATCCGCCATATGTTGGTGTCTGTGTTCTCACCAGTTAGGGGTTTTACATGTTTTTATACCTTACGTGTTTGTATTTTGATTTTTCATGTCTTCCATTGTCCAAGGTTGTGTAGCTTATTATGTTTTCATTGCAACTCATAGTGTAGTTGGGTGCCTCATTGCTGGGTATGTTTACAGTTTCTTCGTTTAGTACCGAGTATCGGTTTGAGAATTGTGTTGGCATTGTGTGATGCTTGAACTGGTTTGTAGCTGGGTTCATCTTCTCCACGGTGTGGCTTGGGCATGAGCCAAGCTCTTTGGGTTCGTAGTTTCCTATCCATCTTACTAAGTTGTCGCCAATACAATAGCTTCAAGGTTTTGTTTGGAGTCAAATTAAACTAATGGGTGCATGACTGTCGGCTGGTTAGCACATAGAAATTGAAGCCGCACGTTGCCAGTGCGTCAATAAAATAGAAATACATATACTGCCAGAGCCGTGGTGGAGTCAGAGTACAATAGGCGTAAAAAGCCTAGGATAGAATCGTGGCAGGTGCATCCACAGATAGTCCCATATGAATCGTCAGTGTGTCAGTATATCAGACATGTGAAAGCTGGTCGGCCAAACCTTGACTTTTTAGTCTTGGTGCGGTGGTCCAGTGGAAAGATGTCTGGTTGCTGATGCTATGCAGAGTTGCAGAATGGTGGTTCGATCCAGTGAACGGGAGATGGTGATCAACAAATTAAACTAATGGGTGCATGACTGTCAGCTGGTTAGCACATAGAAATTGAAGCAGCACGTTGCCAGTGCCTCAATAAAAAAAAAAAAAATATATATATATATATATATATATATATATATATATATATATATATAAATATATATATATATATATATATATATATATATATATATATATATATACAACCAATCTAGTACAGTATATATATAAAAAAAAAAAGATATACATATATACCCAGGGTATATACTACAGGATACCCTGCCCATATCCGTCTGCTCACAATCCTAAAATGCATCCCAATCCATCAAGTTTGTAATGTATAGACGCCAGCTCCACATTATCGCCTATCCAACCGGGGTGTCAAAATTGGTTCACACCTTGTGTATATTATATATAGTAGGTATAAATACATCACGTAGTAGGGGAATATGTGGTAGTGACATGGATGGACGAAAATTCAAAGGTCTGTGGTTCGTCCGTCCTTTATCCATAGATTACACATATATCGTATTCCAGCGTACAGAATAAAATAGGTTACCACATCACACGCTCCTGACTAGGTCATTCTGATCATACATATACATGATATTTGTTACATAAATAAACAAGGTTCAAACGTCAATCTAAATGCGTATATGTTAAAACGCACACACGCACGCACGCACGCTACATAAACGGTTTCTCTGGGGATTTTCTCTGGGGAATGTCATCGTGATATATATATATATATATACACACACACACACACACACACACACACACACACACACACACACACACACACACACACACACACACACACACACACACACACACACACACACACACACACACACACACACACACACACACACACACACACACACACACACACACACACACACACACACACACACACACACACACACACACACACACACACACACACACACACACACACACACACACACACACACACACACACACACACACACACACACACACACACACACACACACACACACACACACACACACACACACACACACACACACACACACACACACACACACACACACACACACACACACACACACACACACACACACACACACACACACACACACTTATGGTACTTAGTGGGACATTGTGTATTTTGGTACTTTGTGGGATCTTTGCTTTCTCATAAGAATTTTGGCTTGAAATTCATAATTAAGGTAGTTCTGATATCAGTAATAATAAATATAAAAAGAAATATTGATTATACTCAAGTTTGTCTAAAACCTTGTGGGTCACCGATTTTATAACTTTGTGGGATACTGACGCAAATGACCCGCAAGGCACCCAAAGTAATATACAGTATATGACTTTGTGGGACACTCCATAAAATGACGCATAAAGCATCGGAATGATCCGTTAATATAATACATGTAATATATGTTAGCAGCAGCCGTATCTGCCGCTGCTGCTGCTGCCATGGCTGATAATGACTGCCACCGTTGATGCTGCTGACGCCAACCTTGCCAAAAAGATGCCCAGCCAACATTGCCAAGCCTGATGCAGCCATTGATAACAAGCTCAATTAAGCTAGCAAAAAAGGTGTTTGAAAGGTAAAACATAAATACATTATCTAATGTCTATAATGACGAATGTCATAAGTTAACTCGGAGTATTGAAATTTATTGACAGCACAGAAAACGCGAGTTATGTCATTGCGGTAACATAATGAATGCAATAGCAGAGAAAGACAAATCAACATCATCACATTTCACTTTTCGCATTCAGATATTGTGCCCCTTAGCACCTGGCATTAGGTATTAGGTCCATTAAGTTGTTACAAAATTATACCTTAAGATAGAAAAGATAGCTATAAAAGGTAATCAATATTCAAAAGGATACTGACAGCAATAAACTTATCTGACACCATTCCAAGTACTTGAAAAAGATGGGTTTAAGAATGAAATATTATATAATGCATAAAAGAACCTATGTGAATATATTTCTTTATAATGCTTTATAATCATGGAAAAGAAAATAGATAGTCATATTATGTATGACTATTCAATAGTGTCATAAAACATATGTAAACAAACCATAAACAATCGTGGCACTCTATCATGGCTATAACTTCGAGGACCAATTATCCGACTTATACTAGTTGCAACTGAAATGAAAATGAAATAAGCCATGCTAAAAATAAACATGTTTTAACTTTGTGCCATACCAGCAATGACCAATGTAGTTGGTGAAATAGAAAACAAGACTCTTTGAATAAGCTGGGTCTCTCTGTCGTGCAGATTACATGCTTTGAAATAAAGAGGGAAATGTCATTAGAAACATATGAACAAATTAAAATGATTTGAAAAATGTAAAAATAACATTTAGTATTTACAAGCAATCTATAATTAATACTTTTTAATAACGCTAACGCCAATTAGCTTTTGAGTAAAATTCTGCTGATTGGCTACTAAAATCTCCAAATAGGCTAAATTACTGCCTAAGAGAATTAATTGATAAGGTTGTATAAACATACAGGAAAGCTGCTGAATATTTAGAAATTAATTTGACTATGATCTGTTGTTGTCATAGGCAGGAAATTAGTTATATGGAATCTATGTACTATAATTTAGCATTACAAACAATATTCGAGATGATCTTACTATCTGTTTAACAGTCATCCAATACAATTCTAAAATATGTTAATTTGCTGGCTAAGAGAGTTAATATTTGGCTAATAAAATCCCAAGATAGACTAATTTGCTACCTATTGATTCCAGATGGGTAGGATAGACCTGATTCCTGTTGAGCAAATTCTATCTTTTGAGATGATTGAAAACTGTGTGTATAAGAAGAATTATGTACTCAGTATCTATATATTAATACTTGATCTGTTATTATTTGAATGGGCTTACCCCTCCCAGCCATGTATCAAACACTAATCCTAGTTAAATAAATAGTGAAATCACTGATTCTTTAATAAGTCAAGATGGTTAATAGGAAACACTGTTCTATACCATATTCATTGTCTTAGATAGAACATGTACATATACTTTAACTTGATCATTTATTTCTCTATATAACGTTTATTTCTCTGTATATCATTACAATCAAGCAGTTGATAATGTGTGTGGCCAGGAATAGTTGGCTAGTAGGTTAGGATAGTAGGCAGGATAGTTGGCCCAGTGGGCAGGCTAGACTGCCATGACAGGCGCATAGGCTAAGCCAGTAATTAAGCAAGCCTAGTAAGCAGTATACATCTAGTAGTCCAGGCTAGAGGGTAGGCTTTTAGGCTGGTAGCAGAAGCAGCAGCAGCAAATGATAGCAAGCTCAATTAAGATGGCAAATAAAAAAGAATTTGAAAGATGAAAATAAATACATTACCTAATATCTATTGTGAAGAATGTTTCACAAGTTGACTCGGGATGTTGACACTTGTTGACAGCACAGAAAACATAAAAAGCTATGCCATTGCTGTATCAAAATGAATACAATAACAGACAAAGACATATCAACATCATTACATTTGTTTTAGCATTAAGATCTTTTGTCCCTCAGACGCTGTCAGCGTCCACCCAGCTGTTATTACATGTATGCCTTGAGATAGGAAAGATAGCTATGGAAGGAAATTAATATTCAAAAGAATACTGGCAGCAACAAACATAGCAGGAACCATTCCATTATTAAGCGGTATTAAATAATGCATAAAGGAAACAGCAATATGAATATTACAATGCAATGCTTTATGAAGAATGATCATGGAAAAGAAAACAGATAGCCATATTATGTATTAGTATTCAATACGTTTTCATAAAATATATGGAATAAAACTGTAAACAAGTGTGACACGCTACGACAGACCAATCAACAGACTTATAATAGTCGCAAGTCTTAACTAAAATGTAAATGAATGAAGACATGCCCAAAATAAAAATGTGTTTTATCTTTGTGATCATACCAATATACATGTAGTAGGTCACGTTCGAAAAATATGGGGCTTCTGTAGTGCGGATTACATGCATTGTCATATATAACAACAGGTGCAATAAAATGAAGAGGTAAATGTGATTAGCAACATAATACAAAAAAATTAACAAAATTTAAAAATCATAAATATAATATTTGATATCAAAAAGCAATATTTTTTTAGAATAACCCTAGTTCCCTATTGATCGACTGCTATCTGGTGTGATGGGTTGAAAACCTTATACGCGAGATAAGGATCTACTCAGTATCGATATATTAATGAATACTTGATCTGTACTCGTTTGAATGGGCTTATCCATCCCAGCCATGTATGAAACACTAATCCTAGTTATATAAATAGTGGAAATCACTGATTTTTAAAGTCAAGCTACTGACTAGTAAATAACGTTCTATTCTCTAGGCATTACCTTGGATGGAACCTGTACATATAATCACGAAATGAATAATATTGAGCTTGAACATTTATTTCTCTGTATGCCATTACATTCAAGCAGTTGATACTGTTTGTTGTCGGAAACAGTTGGATAGTAGGCTAGGCCAGTAGGCATGCTAGTAGGGCATGCCGATTAGCAGGCTAGGGCAGTAGACAGGCTAGTAGGCTAGGCAAGTCGCCATGCTACTAGGTTAGGCCAGTAGGTGGGCTAGTAGAATAAACTAGCTGTCCGGACTAGTAGACTAGGGTAGAAGTTTAGGCCAGTGCGCTAGGCTAGAAGGCTATGCTAGTCGCCTAGATAGCTATACTAGTAAGTTAGTAGACTTGGCAAGGCATCTAGACAAGAAATCTAGGTTAGTTGGCTAGTATTCGAGGGTAGAAGTACATGGTAGAAGTCTAGGCTACGAGGCTAGCAGACTACGTATACGCCTAGTAGGCCATCCTAGAAATCTAGGCTAGAAGTCTAGGGTAGTAGACTATGTTGGAGGTCTAGTCTAGAAGGCGAGGATAAGCCTAGATTATTAGGATTGGAGACTAGGCTAGGAAAATAGGCTATACGTCTAGGCTATTAGACTAGTAGACTATGTTAGAAGTCTAGGCTAGAAGTCTCGGCTAGGAGGCTAGCAAACTTGGTAAGAATTCTAGTTTAGAAGTCTAGGTTAGTAGGCTGATAGACCAGGCACAATTCTAGGTTAATGGGCTAGTTGACGAGGCTAGAAATCCAGGCTAGAAGTTTTGGCAAGTCTAGACTATAAGTCTAGACTAATAGTCTAGGCTATAAGGCCGGTAGACTATTCTAGAAATCTAGGCTAGAAGTATCAGCTTCTATGAGACAGCAGCAGCCACAGCCCAGCAATTGATAGCAAACTCAATTAAGATAGCAAATACGAAGGAACCTGAAAGATAAAAAAGTACATTACTTAACAACTATGATGAAGAATGTCATAAGCTAATTCGGGATGCTTACACTAAATCTTGTTGACAGCACAGAAAACATAAATGAGTTTGAACCTTAGCACCTGGTAGATTCCAAACAGTTGTTATGAGAATTATGCCTTAAGCTATAAAAGGAAACTAATATTCAAAAGGATATTGGCAGCAATAAACTTATCTGAAACCATTCCAAGTACTTGAAAAAGATTTGCTTAAGAAAGAAATATTATATAATGCATAAAAGGAACAATGTGAATATATTTCAGTGTAATGCTTTATGAAAAATAATCATGGAAAGGAAAATAGATTGTTATATTATGTATTACTATTCACTACGTTGCCGCAAATTATATGTAATAAAACCATAACCAAGTGTGGCACGCTATGGTTTTGACTGTTCAATCAACTAAGTTATACTAGTTGAAAGTCGCAACTAAAATTTAAAAGAAAATTATGCCAGTATGCAGGATAGTAGGTTAGGCTAGTAGACAGTCTTGTAGGATAGTCCAGTAGGCATGGTAGCAGACTAGTAGACTAAGCTAAACGTCTGTCTAGGCTAGAAATCTTGCCTCGCGTAGGCTCATAAAGTCTAGGCTATTAGACTAGTGTAGAAGTCTAGGTTAGGAGAACAGGCTAGAAGTCAAGCTAGGCTATTAGGATAGAAGTTTAGGTTAATATAATAGTAGACTGGGCTAAACATCTAGAAGCATAAGTTAGTAGACTAGAAGACTTGGCTACAAATCGTACATAGAAGTCTAGGTAGGTAGGCTACTAGACAATGCTAAAAGTTTACGATGGTAGGCTGGCAGACTAGGCTAGAAGTCTATCCTAGAAATCGGCTAGTAGAATAGTAGAGCAGGATAGTAAACTAGGCTAGAAGTCTAGACTATAGGTTTTAGCCTAGTAGGCTAGTAGACTATGCTAGACGGCTAGGCTTGTAGACGTGGCTAGAAGTGTAGGCTAGTAATCTAGGAGACTAGCAGTGGCAGCACCCCAGCTGGTGGGGTTAATGTGATAGTAGACTAGGCTAAAAATCTAGAATCCTATTTATCCTAGTAGACTACGCTAGCCGTCTAGTTGGCTGGGTGGGGTCAAATACACATGCTCACATACACCCCGTGTAGTCTGGGCTAGAAATGCAGGCTGGTAGGCTAATAAACTAGGTTAGAAATATAAGTTACTAAACTAGTCTAGATGCTTAGGCAAGTAGGCTAGTATACTAAGCTAGAATTCCAGGTTAGTAGTATAGGCTAGTAGAATAGGCTAGAGGTCTAGACTAGTATGGCTAGATAACTAGGCTCTATGATTAGGCTAATATACTACTAAGTCTAAGGTGTAGACTAGGCTAGAAGTTTAAATCAGTAGACTAGGCTAGGATAAAAGCAATAGATGATGGATACTCTGTAAATGTTATATACCTCAACTTCAAGCTTTCGACACAGCTCCTGGACAAGACGCAGTCCTAGTATATAGACTGATTCTGATTCATGGATGTGTCAGAGCATTTCTTAGCGAGCGAAAGCAGCACGTGCCCATTAGTGGGAAAGAATCAAGATGGATGGTAGTAACGAGTGGGGTTCCTCAGGGAAGTGTATTGGAACTTCTGCTTTCTGTGATCTATATAGATGACCATGCATCCTTACAGACATATTTGAATGAACTAGTCGAATGGCCAAATACATGGCTACTTCGCTCCACTCCTGACAAGTATGTTAATGCGGTTATTGCGCGGACGAGAATAGAGTATAACTATTATATCATTGCTGATGATAAAACCCATGAAATTAAGGTCTCAACAGAAGGACATCGGGGTTATAAATAAAGCAACTAGTATCTTCGCAATTACGTGATTATGTGAACCTAAACCAGACTACATTTATCCCACTGCATAAAGCAATGGTAAGCTGAGCCACCTTGATTATGCAGCAACAGTATGGAGTCACAGGTAACCTTAATCGAAAATATCCAGAGAAGAGTTACAAAGCAGATACCAGGATTCGAAATTTAAGGTATGAAGAAAGCTTAGAAAGCTTAAGCTCCCCATACTGGCTTATTGCAGAGTCTGATGTCTGTAAGATGCTACATGATATATATGACCCAGAAACAGAAGCATATTTAAACTAAGGAAAGATGTGGTCAAGCGGAATGAGCCAACACGAGGAGAAGATATTCCAATCAAGGGCAAGGTTGGAGCTACAACAGAACTCGTTTCCTGCCCGAGATGGAAAGGGTTGGAATAAGCTGCCTAGACATATAATGGAATCACCATCGGTCTGCACTTTTAAAGCTCAGCTTACCAAGCACTGGCAAAATCAAGCAAAGCTGCTTGACTACACAGCACAACTGGAAGCTGGAAGTAACAGTACACAGTATTGTGACAATGAAGACTGACCATAGAGGTGTAAACATGCAGTCAGAAGCAAACTTATGTATAGTATGATATTGTAAAGGTCCAGGCTAGAAACATAAGCTAGTAGAGTAGATGTTTATGTTAATAGGTTAGTAGACTCTGATATAGATCTAGTCTAGTAGACTACTTGGTGGAAGTGAAAGGTATAAACTAGGCTAGATGTCTAGACTACTCGTCTAGATTAGCAGATTGTGCTAGAAGTATAGGCTATAGGCTTGTATAGCTAATAGACATGTCTTGCTATTAGACTTCCCGAGTAGAAGCCAAGGCTAGCATTCTAAACAAATAGGCTAGTCCAAAGGTCTAGGATAGTAAACTTGACTAAGTCAAATCTTATACTATAAGTATAGTTTACTGGGCTAGTAAACTAGGAGAGAACTCTAGAGTAGACTTCTAGACTAATGGGCTAGTAGACTGCTGGTAGACTTGGCGGGAAGTCTTGCCTAGAAATCTAGGCTAGTATGCTGATATCGAAACTAGGTTAGAAGCATACAGTAGTAAACACGGCTATGAGTGTAGATCTAAGCTAGAAGTCTTGGCTAGAATGGCTAGCAGACTAGGCTAGAGGTGTATGATAGTAGACTACCTGCTTAGAAGTATACGCTGTAGATGTCTAGGCTAGAATTCTCAACTAGTAGACTACGATATATCATAGGCTTGTATGCTAAGTCTAAGCCAGAAACCCATGCTAGTGGGCTGGTAGATTTGGCTCGAATTCCCGACTAACTAGAACCTTGGGTTCATAGGCTGGTAGAAATCTAGGGTAGTAGACTAGTAGACACGTTTAGATGTCTAGACTAGTAGACTAGTTCATAAGACTAGCATAGTAGACTAGGCTCTAGGAGTTTAGTAGGTTAGTAGAATTGCTTTAGGCTAGTAGGCTTGTAGTCTAGGCTAGAGGTTTAGGCTAGTAGACTATGGTAGAAGTCGAGACATAGTGACTGCACGATTAGGATAGTAGGCTAGAAGTATAGGCTATAACTCTAGGTCTGTGGGCTAGTAGACTCGGTTAGAATTCTAGACTAACTAGAACGCTAGGCTAGTAGACTGATAGAAGTCTAGTGTAAAAGCCTAGAAATCTAGGCTAGGAGACTATGGTAGAATTATGGGCTAGAAGTAAAGGATAACAGACTGGTTAGAGGTCTACACTAGTAGAGGCTAGTAGTATAGGTATGAAGTCTAGGACAGAAGGCTAGTAACCTAGGCAGGTAGACTACCTGGGTAGAAGTCTATGTTGTAGACTAGACGTATATCCTATAAATATAGGCTTGTCGGCCAGTAGAGTGGGCTAGAAGTCTAGGCTAGATGCATAGAATAGCACACTAGGCTAGACTTATAGGCTAGAAGTCTAGGCTAGTGGGCTAGTAGACTAGGCTAGAAGTCTAAGCTAGATGTCGAGGGTGTAAATCTAGCGTAGTAGGCAAAGACTATCTTAGAAGGCTAGGCCAGTAAACTAGACTATAAGTTAGGCTAGTAGTCTAAGTATGCAGGATAGTAGAGTAGGCTAATAGACTAGGCTAGTAGATTGCTTGGATAAAACACAGCTGTAAACTAGGCTAAACGTCTAGGCTAGAAGTCTAAACTAGTAGACTAATCTAGAAGTCCAGGCTACTACGTTAGTAGACTAGGATAAAGGTCTCAGGTAGAAGCATATGCTAGTCGGCTTGGTAAGATGTCTCGGCTAGAAGTCTAGGTTATTAGGCTACTACACTAGACTAGAAATACAAACTAGTAGACTAGGGTAGAAATAGTATATTCTGGAAGTCAAAGTTAGAAGACTAGGCTAGAAGACAAGCCTAGTGGAATAGGCTTGATGTCTAGACCAGAAGTGAAGGCTAACATGACTGGTAAACCAGGATATTAGACTATTTGGTAGCGGTCTATGTTGTAGACTAGGCTAGGCGTCGAGGAGAGAAGCATAGGATATTAGACTAATAGACTATGCTAGAAGCATAGACTAGGCTAAACGTGTAGGCTAGTAGACTGTCTGTGTAGAAGACAATGCTGTAGACGGGACTAAATATCTATAGTAGAAGCATATACTAGTATACTTTGCTAGAAGTCTCGGCTAGAAGTCTAGGTTAGTAGGCTAGAAGTAAACTCGGCTAGAATTATAAGCTAACTAGAACTATAGGCTAATAGACTGGTAGAAGTCTGGAAGAGCAGGCTATAAGTCTTCTAGACTAGTGGGCTAGTAGATAATGCTAGAAATCTATGCTATCAGGCTCTCAAGTAGACTATGCTAGAGGTCTAGGCGAGTAGAATAGGCATGAGGGCAATGTTAGTAGACTAGGCTAGAAGGATATACTAGTAGGTTAGCATAAGAATATAGATGTCTAGGCTAGTAAGCTACTAGACTAATCGAGAATTTAATGTTATATGTCTCGGCTAGAATTCTAGGCTAACATGGCTAGTAGATTATGCAATAAGTCTAGGCTGTAGACTGGGCTATACGTCTATGCTAGTAGGCTAGCAGTCTGGACAACAAGTCTGGGATAGAAGCATAGGCTACTAGACAACATATGTAGAAGCCCAGGTTGTAGCCTATACTAAAGGTCTAGGCTAGAAGTCTAAACTAATATACTAGCAAAGCACTCTAAGCTACAAGACTAGTAAATCAAGGTAAATGCTAAGCTAAAAGCATATGCTACTAAGGTAGGATACTATGCTAGAAATCTAGGCTATAAGGCGAGGTTAGTAGGCTATTAGACCTAGTCCTGGAATTCTAGGCTAATTAGCACATTAGGCTAGGCGGCTAATGGAGTGGGAGAAGTCTAGTAGAGCAGGCTAGAAATCTAGGCTAGTAGGCTCGTAGATTAAGTTAGAAATCAAGGCTAGTGGACTAGGATCACAGACTACGCTATAGGTCTAGGCTAGTAGACTATGTAGAAATCTAGGCCAGTAAACAAGGCTAATAGAACCTAGTATATTAAGCTAGGTGTCTAAGATAGGACTCTAAGCTAGTAGATTAGGGTAGAAGTCTAGACACGAAGTCTAGGCTAGAAGGCTAGTAATTAGGCTGGTAGACTACCTGGGTAGAAGTCTATGTGGTAGACTAGACTAGATGTATATCCTATAAAGATAGACTTGTAGGCTAGTACAGTGGGCTAGCAGTCTAGGCTAGAGGCATAGGATTGCAGACTAAGCTAGACTTATAGGCTAGAAGTATAAGCTAGTGGGCTAGTAGACTACGCTAGAAGTCTAAGCTAGATGTCGAGGGTGTAAATCTAGCCCAGTAGGCAAAGACTATCTTAGAATGCTAGGCTAGTAAACTAGACTATAATTTAGGCTAGTAGTCTAAGTATGCAGGAGAGTAGAATATGCTAAAAGACTAGGCTAGTAGATTACTTGGATAAAACACAGCTGTAGACTAGGCTAAACATCTAGGCTAGAAGTCTAAACTAGTAGACTAATCTAGAAGTCCATGCTACTAAGTTAGAAGACTAGGATAAAGGTCTTAGGTAGAAGCATATGCTAGTCGGCTTGGTTAGAAGTCTCGGCTAGAGGTCTAGGTTATTAGGCTACTAGACTAGGCTAGAAATACAAGCTAGTATACTAGGGTAGAAGTAGTATATGCTAGAGGTCAAGGTTAGAAGACTAGGCTAGAGGTCAAGCCTAGTAGAATAGGTTTGATGTCTAGACTAGAAGTATAGGCTAACATGGCTAGTAAACCAGGATATTAGACTATGTGGTAGAAGTCTATGTTGTAGACCGGATTAGGCCTCGAGGAGAGAAGCATAGGATATTAGGCTAATAGACTACGCTAGAAGCCTATGCTAGTGGACTAGTAGACTGGGATAGAAGTCTAGGGTGGACATCTAGGCTAGTAAGCAGTACACTAGCTTAGAAACTAGTCTAGAAATTTAAACTAGCGGGTAAGCAAGACGTCTAGGCTAGTAGATTATGCTAGAGGTCTAGACTAGGCTAAACGTGTAGGCTAGTAGACTATCTGTGTAGATGACAATGCTGTAGACTAGACTAAACGTCTATAGTAGAAGCATATACTAGTACTCTTTGCTAGAAGTCTAGGTTAGTAGGCTAGAAGTAGACTCGGCTAGAATTATAAGCTAACTAGAACTATAGGCTAGTAGACTGGTAGAAGTCTGGAAGTGTAGGCTATAAGTTTTCTAGACTAGTGGACTAGTAGACGATGTTAGAAATTTATGCTATCAGGATATCAAGTAGACTATGCTATAGGTCTAGGCGAGTAGAATATGCAAGAAGGCAACGTTAGTAGACTAGGTTAGAAGAATACGCTAGTAGGTAAGCATAAGAAGATAGATGTCTAGGCTAGTAGACTAATCGACAATTTAATGTTATATGTCTAGGCTAGAATTCTAGGTTAACATGGCTAGTAGATTATGCAATAAGTCTAGGCTGTAGACTGGGCTATATGTCTAGGCTAGTAGGCTAGTAGTCTGGGCAATAAGTCTGGGATAGAAGCATAGGCTACTAGACAACATATGTATAAGCCAAGGTTGTATCCTATAATAAAAGTCTGGGATAGAAGTCTAAACTAATATACTAGGCTAGCACTCTAAGCTACTGCACTAGTAAACTAGGTAAATGCTAAGCTAAAAGCATAGGCTAGTAAGCTAGGATAATATGCAAGAAATATAGGCTAGAAGGCGAAGTTAGTAGGCTATTAGACCTAGTCCGGAATTCTAGGCTAACTAGCACGTTAGGCTAGCCGGCTAGTGGAGTGGGAGAAGTCTAGTAGAGCAGGCTAGAAATCTAGGCTAGTAGGCTCGTAGACTAAGTTAGAAAGCAAGGCTAGTAGACTAGTATCTCTGACTAGGCTATAGGTCTAGGCTAGTAGACTATGTAGAAATCTAGGATAGTAAGCAAGGCTAACAGACTAGGCTAGTGACCTAGTATATTAAGATTGGTGTCTAAGATAGAACTCTAAGCTAGTAGATTAGGGTAGATATCTAGACACGAAGTCTAGGTTAGTAGGCTAGTATACTATGCTAGAACTCTAGGGCTAACGTCCAGATTAGTGGGCTAGTAGATTCAGCTAGAGGTCTAGGCTAAAAGGTTAGTCTAGTGTTGCTAGTAGACAAGGATATATGTCTAGGCTAGTAGCCTACCTGTGTAGAGGTCTATGTTCTAGACTAGTCTTTAAGTCTAGGCCAGTATTCTAAACTAGTAGACTAGGCTAGAAGTCTAGGCTAGTAGAGTACGGCTAACATGAAGGACAAGAGTGTATGTTAGTAGGCTATGTGATTAGACTAGACATCTACGCTGGTAGTCAAATTTACTAGACAAGTTGACTTGGCTAGAGTTAACTAGAACTCTAGGCACGTAGCCTAATATGCTGGTTGAGGGCTAGTAGCTCAGGCTAGATATCTAGGTTATTAGGCTAGTAGACTAGGTTATAAATCTATGCTAGTAAAATAGTTTAGAAGACGATGCTAGTAGGTTACGTTAGATGTCTATGTCAGTAGGCTAGCAGAATTGGCTAGAGATCTAGGCTACTATGCTAGCAGTCTATTTCAGATGTCTAGGCTAGTAGACCATGGTAGAAGTCTATGCCATAGCCATGCGTTTGCATGCTAGTAGAATAGACTAGGTTAGAATTCTAGGCTAGAACCCTAGATTAGTGTAGTAAATTCAGTAAAATCTAGACGAACTAGAACTCTAGACTACAAGGCTAGAAGACTGGCACAAGTTTAGTAGAGATGGCTAGTAGAATGGTAGTCTATGTATTTGGCTAGTAGACTGGGCCAGAAATTTTGGCCAGTGGGCAATTAGCCTAGGTTATCAATCTGAGCAAGTAAAGTAGTCTAGTCTAATAGACAAATAGAATATGCTAGAAGACTAGGCTCGTAGCTTAACACAGTAAGCTATAAGTATAGTCTAGCAGACTAGGCTAGAAGTCTAGGCTGGCATGGGTAGTAGATTATGCTATAAGTCTATGCTAGTTGGCTAGTAGACTGGGCTATAAGGCAGGGCTATAAGCATATGCTAGTTGACTAGGCTAAGAGTCTAGGCTAGAAGTCTAGGTTAGTAGGCTAGTAGACTTGGCTAGAATTCTAGGCCAACTATGCTAGAAGGGTAATGTACTCGTTGAGGTCTGGTATAGCAGGCTAGAAATCTAGCCTAGTAGACTATGTGAGATATCTAGGCTAGTAGACAAGACTAGTGGCTTAGTAGATTCAGCTAGATGTCAAGGACAGAAATCTAAGATAGTAGATTAGGATAGAAGTCTAGACTGGAAGTCTAAGTTAGTGGGCTACTAGGTTAGAACTCCAGGGTAGAAGTCCAGACTAGTGTGTTACTAGACTCGGCTAAATGTCTAGGAAAATAAAGTAGGCAAGTAGGCTAGTATAAAACACTAGAACTCTAGGCTAGTAGACTAGGCTAGAAGTCTCGGTTAGATGGCTAGACTGGAAGTCCAGGTTAGCTTGGCTTGTCGACTAGGATAGCCTTGTAGACTACCTGTGTAGAAGGCTATGTTGTGGTCTACACTAAGTCTAGGCCAGAATTCTAAACTAGTTGACTAGGGTAGAAGTAGAATATGGTAAACATCTAAGATAGAAGCATATGCTATCAGGCTATCGTACTAGGCTAGAAGTCTAGGCTAGTATTAGAATTTATTGGGATGATATATTTGACTACGCTTCTTGAAATCTAGGGTAGTGGGATAATAGACTGGTAGAAGTCTAGGAGCATGGATTAGATGTATAGGTTAGTAGCCTAGGTTAAAAAGTTAAAGATTTGGGCAAATAGAGTAGCTGAGTCTAGTAGAGAAGGCTAGAACTCTAGGCTAGTGGGCTAGTAGAGTAGGCCAGACATCTTGAATAGTAGGCCAGTTAGAAATATTGGCTATTAAACTAGGCAAGCAGTCTAGGCTAGAAGAATAGACTACAAGATTATGCTAGTATGCTAGTAGACGAGACTAGAATAGAGGTTCGTAGGCTATGCTAGACGTCTTGGCAAGTAGGATAGAAGAATAGGCGAGAAGCATATGATAGTAGCTTATAATGCTAGAAGTCTAAGCTAGTATGCCTATGGGACGAGGATAAAAGTCTGGGCTTGTAGACTACCTGGGTAGAGAACAACGCTGTAGACTAGGCTAAACATTCTAGGATAGAAGTATAAACTCAGTAGACTAGTCTAGAAGTCTAGGCTACTAGGCTAGTAAACTATATAAATGTCTAGGCTAGAAGCATATACTAGTAGACCTGGCTAAGTTTCGACTAGAACTTCGTAGCGAAGTCTAGATTAGTGGGCTAGTAGACTTAGGTAGTATTCCAGGCTAACTAGAACTTTACGTTGGTAGGCTAGTAGACTGGCAGAAGTCTAGTAGATCAGGCTAGAAGTCAAAGCTAATTGTCTAGTAAACGAAGCTAGAAATGCTAGCAGACTAGTAGAATGTTCAAGAAGTCTGCGCTAGTAGACTATGCTAATATACTAGGCTAGAAGTCTAGGATAGCAGGCTAGTAGACTAGGCGAGAAGTCAAGCCTAGATGCCTAGGTGAGAAAACTATTCTAGACATCTAGGCTGGTAGTCTACCCTAATAGACAAGCTAGGTCTAGGCTAGCAAGGCTAGTAGATTCGGCTATAATTCTAGGCTATAAACTACACTATTTGTCTAGGCGTGTATGCTAGTAGACTGTGATATATGTAATTATGTATAGGGTAGTAGTATAGACTGGCAGACTAGGCTAGAAGTATATGCTAGTAGACAACCTGGGTGGAAGGCTGTTATGCTAGAAGCCTAGGCCAATGCACAAAACTATTGTAGTAGATTAAGTTAGATGCCTAGGATATAAATCTAAGCTAGTAGAGTGGGGTAAAAATCTAGACTGGATGTCTAGGTTAGTAGGCTAGTATACTAGGCTAGAACTCTAGGGTAGAAGCCCAGACTAGTGCTAGTAGTGTCAGCTAAAATTCTAGGCTAGAAGTCTAGGTTAGTAGGGTACCTTAGAAGTCTAGGCTAGAGAGAGCGGTTAGAAGTCTAGCCTAGTAACAGTAGACTAGGTTAGAAGTCTAGACCAGTTGGGGTTGGTGTGGACGTCTATGCTAATGTGGCTAGTAGACTAGGATAGTTGTCTAGGCTAATAGACAACATGTGTACACGCCTATTGTGTAGACTAGTCTAGAGGTCTAGGCGTGAATAAAAAAAATTAGTAGACTAAGAAGTCTAGTCTATTAGAATTGGGTAAACATATAGGATAAAAGCATATGCTAGTAGGCTACACAGCTAGGCGAGAAGTCAAGGCTAGATGCCAAGGCTAGTAGACTAGTGGGGGCTAGTAGACTAGTCTAAACATCTAGACCAGGAATTTAGCCTAATAGACTTACCTAGAGCACTAAGCTAGAAGTCTATGCTATCAAGGCTAGTAGATTAGTCTAGAATACTAAGCTGTAGACTAGGCTATTATGTTACTAATGTTAATAGACTGGGCTATACGTCTATGCTAGAAGCATAGGCTGGTAGACTAGGCTAGAAGTATAGGCTAGTAGACGATCTGAGTAGAAGTCAAGGCTGTAGCTTATGCTTAATGTTAACGCCAGAAGTCTAAAGTAGTAGACTATGCTAGAAGTATAGGCTACTAGGCTAGTAGCCTACAGAAAAGGCTAGAAGCATAGGCTAGTAGGATAGGAGACTATTCTAAATCTCTAGATTTGATAATAATTCTAGATTAGTAGGCTAGCAGACTTGGCTAGAATTCTAGGTTAACTAGAACTCTATGCTAGTAGGCTAGTTGATTGGTAGACGTCTAGTAGAGCATGTCATATGTCTACGCTAATAGGCTAGTAGACTGTGTTAGAAATCTAGTCTGGTGGACTAGGCTATCAGACTATGCTACAGGTCTCGGCTAGGAGACTATGCTAGAAATATAGGCTAGCCGACTATGCTAAGAGACTTGCCTAGAGGGTTAGTAGAATATGCTAGAACTCTAGGCTAGTAGACTAACATGTACTAGGAAAGATGTCTAGGCTAGAAATCTAAGCTAGTAGAGTAGGGTAGAAGCATAGACTAGACGCATAAGCTTGAACGTGTGGCTAGTAGACTATGATATATGCCTAGGCTAGTAGACTCCCTGGGTAGAAGTATATGTTGTAGACTAGTATAGAAATCTAGGCTCGATCTCTCAACTAGTAGTCAGTCGATGTTAGACATCTAGGCGATAGGCTAGGGTAAATGCTTTAGAAGTCTAGACTAGAAGTCGATGTTAGTGGGCTAGTAGGTTTGGCTAGCCATAACTCTAGGCTCGTCAGGCTAATAGACTGGTAGAAGTCTAGTAGAGAAGGCTAGAAGTGTATGTTAGCAGGTTAGTCAACTAGGTTAAAGGTCTAGGCTAAAAGCCTAGACTAGTAGACTAGGCTAGAAATTTAGACTAATAGTCTACGAGTCTAGCAGAATTGGCGAGAGGTGTAGGCTAGTATGCCAGCAATCTAGGCCAGACATATAGGCTAGAAGTTCAGGCTAGTAGACGACGGAAAAAATCTAGAGTATGTCAGTAGGCTAGTATACTAATCTAGAAATATAGCTGAGAACTCTTGGTTAGTGGGCTACTAGACTCAGCTAGGCGAACTAGATCTCTAGGCTACGAGGCGAGTGGATCAGTAGAAGCCAAGTAGAGTAGGCTAGGAGTGTAGGTTAGTGTGCCAGAAATCTTGGCTAGTAGATCTGGGCTTGTAGACTAGGCAAGGACACTAGGTTAGTCGAATGGGCTAGAAGTCTAGGCTAGTGGGCTAGTAGAATAGGCTAGAATTCTAGGGTAGTAGGCTAGTACACTAGCAGTCTGGGCTAGTAGACCAGGTAGAGTCTTGACTAGAAGGCACCGCTATAAGATTAGACTAGAAACCAAGTCAAGTTGAATAGGTTTGAGGTCTAGGCTAGAAGTCTAGTCTAGTATGCCTCGTAAACTAGGCTAGTAGACTACCTGGGCAGAAGTCTATGTTGTTAGGCTGGGCTAAAAGTCCAGGCTAGTCGGCTTGTAGACTAGGCTAGAAATCTGGAGTAGTAGACAAGGCAAGAACACTGTTAGTAGACTATGTTAGAATGCTAGGCTAGTAGAATAGGAGAGACATCTAGGCTAGTAGACTATCTACGTAGAAGTCATGGCTAGTAGATCTTTGCTAGATTTGTCTCAGTTAATAGGCTAGTAGACTAGTCTAGCAGTCTAGGCTATTAGATTAAGGTAGAGGTTTGTGTTGGAAGTCTAACCTAGTCGCCCATGCTAGGAGGCAAGCCTATTAGACTATGTTAGAAGTCCAGGCTAGAGGCATAGGGTAGTATGGCTATTAGACAAGGCTAGAGGGCGGACTGTGTAGAATACTAGATTGTATACAATTAGGCTAGACGCTGAGGGTAGTAGGTTTGCAGACTAGGCAAGAGGGTTAGGCTAGAAATCTGGGCTATTGGGCTAGTAGACTTGACTATTAAATCCAGGCTGTACCTCTAGGGTGTAAATCAAGGCCAGTAGAGTAGCATAGAAGTGTAGGCTAGTAATCTAGATATACAAGTTTAGACTAGTAGGCTTGTAGACTAGGCTAGAAGTCTAGGCTTGTAGGGTAGTAGAGTGGGTGAGAAATCTAGTTTAGTAGTGTAGGCTAGTAGTCTATGATAGAAGGCTAGTCTAGCATGGCTAGTAGATTACGCGAAAGGTCTTGGCTAGTAGGCTACATGGGTAGAAGACAAGGCTGTAGACCAGCCTAAACGCCTAGGCTATAAGTCTAAAATAGAAGTCTAGGCTACTTGGCTAGTAGACGAGGGCAAAGGTATATGCTAGAAGCATATGCTAGTAGGCTAGGATAAGAAGTCTTGGCTAGACGTCAAGGTTAATAGACTTGGCTACGATTCTAAGCTAACTAGACCTCTAGGCTAGTAGGATAGCATACAGTTAGAAGCCTAGTAGAGCGCGATAGACGTCTCGGTTAGTGGACGCGTAGACTAGGCTAGAAAAAGCTAGTACGCTAAGTAGACTAGGTTTGAATTCTAGGCCAGCAGAGAAGGCTAGAAGACTATTTGAGCAGACTACGATAAAAGTCTAGGCCAGTAGGATAGGCTAGAAATCTAGGCTAGTAGACTAGTCTAGAAGTCTAGACTACTAGGCCAGTAGACTGTACTACTATGCTAGTAGACTAAGGTAAAAGGATAGACTAGAATCTAGAAGTCTACACTACTAGGCTAGTATACTCAGATAGAAATCTAGCCTAGTAGACTAGAGTAGAAGTCCATGCTAATAGGCTAGACTAAGTGGCCAGTAGAATAGGCTAGACGTCTAGGCCTACATGCTAATATACTAGGATCAAGACTATAGGCTATGCTAATCACATCGGCTAGAAGTCTAAACTAGGAGACTATGCTAGAAGTCTAGGTTACTACACTAAGCTAAACGGCTAATCTAGGCTAGTAGATTAGGGTATATGTCTAGGTTAGATGTCTAGGCTAGTAGACAACGGGGGTAGAAGTGACGGCTGTAGACTAGGCTAAAAGTCTAGGCTAGATGTGTAACCCATAGACTATGCTAGAAGTCTAAGCTACTAGACTATTAAAGTAAAAGGGTAGTCTAGGATAATAGATTAGGGTAAATGTCTGGGATAGACGTCTGTACTAGAAGTTTAGCCTAGTAGACTATGCTAGAATGCTAGCCTAGTAGACTAGGTTAGGATTTTAGGCTAGTATTGGTGTGTAGACTGGGCTAGAAGACTGCATGTGTATAAGTCTGGGTTGCAGATTAGAGGTCTAGGCTTGTAGGCTAGAGGAATAGGTCAGTCTAGACTATTGGGCTAGAAGAATAGGCTAGAAGTGTAGTGTGTAAATCTAGGCTAGTAGACTAGCTTCGACGCCTATGCTAGTAAACTAGACTAGAAGATTAGACTAGTAGACTAGGCTAGAAGTCTAGGCTAATAGGATAGCAGAAGAGGCGAGAAGCATAGTCTAGTAGATTGGGCTAGTAGAGACTACATGGCTAGTGATATGGCTTAGACTAGGCTAAATCTCTAGTCTTGAAATCTAAACTGGGTTTCTAGGATACTAGCCTAGTAGACTAGCGTAAGGTCTATGCTAGAAGCATATTGTAGTAAGCTAGGATATACGGCTCAGCTAGAAGTCTAAGTTAATAGGCTAGGTGACTTGGCTAGAATTCTAAGCTAACTAGAACCAGTAAGCTAGTAGACTGGTAGAAGTCTAGTAGAGTAGGCTAGAATGCTAGGTTAGTGGTCTAGTAGATTAGGCTAGAAAGCAATGCCTGTAGTCTAGTAGACTATGCTATACGCCTAGATTAGTAGAGTAGACTACCAGACTATGTTAGTAGACTAGGTTAGAAATCTAGTCTAGTAGGCTAGTAGAATAGAATCGATGTCTAGGCTAGTAGATTAGGCAAGAAGTCTAGAACTTGGTCTTGGCTAGTAGACAACCTGTGCAGAAGTCAAGGCTGTAAACTAAGCTAAAGGTCTAGGCTATAAGTTTAAAGTAGTAGACCATGCTAGAAGTCTACACTACTCTTAGACGACGGTAAAAGGATAGGCTAGAATCATAGACTAGTAGACTTGGCGACATTGTTAGAAGTCTAGGGCACTAGGCTAGTAAACTAGGCTAGAAGTCTAGGCTAATAGACTACGGGAGACCTCTATGCTAGTTGGCCACCTAGGTATAAGTTATACCCAGATGGTCAACTAGCATAGAGGTCTCCCGTAGACTGTATAAGTCAACGCTGTAGACTACCTGGGTAGAGGTCAAGGCTGTAGCCGATGCTAGACGTCTACGCTAGTAGGCTAATATATTGGACAAGAAGTCTAGTATAGAAATCTAGGCTAATGGGAATGGGCTAGTAGAGTACGTTAGAATTCTAGGCTAGAAGTCTAAGCTAGAAATACAGGCTAGTAGGCTAGAAGACTATGCTACAAATCTAGGCTAGTAGACTAGACTAGTATCACTTGTAGATTCGGGTAGAATTCTAGGCTAGTAAGGCTGGTAGGTTAAGCTATAAGTCTAGGCCAGTCGGCTAGTAGATTAGGCCAGTTCCATCAAATAGTTTCTCCGCCAGACCTGAGTGCACTGAGTTGAGATGTGTCGACAACCTCTCCCTCTCCACCACCACCCCTCCCCCACGAACCCACACACGCCTATTTCCTTAAATAAAATGAATATATAAAATAAATGACCGATGGGCAAATGCACTTGAGCTAAATAGAGCAATTGATTAGTATACTAAATTCCCCATTGCTAAAAGAAACCGTTGAATATAAAAAACATTTTATATTTACTGCCTAGATAATTATCAGTTACACATGGTTAAATGTCTCGACTGTCTTCCTCATTATCGATAAACATGAGCTAAAAAAAAGTTAAAAAGTTTCTGAAATACGTCCCGACGGACACAAAGTTTTTGATGCAATTTTACGCATTTTAGGAGGATAACTCTTTGCAAATGTTGACGGATCGCGGCGAAACGAAGTTATGACACTTTGTCTCCCCCTAATACGATTGTATGTGCACTGGAGAAAAAAATTGGAAATGTCGGATAAGAAGTTTTTGAGATATGGCTCAGACACACAATTCTTGACAAATTTTACGCAGTTCAGGGGGGGGGGGGGAAACTCTGGTGTCGGGGGACTAATTACTACAATTTATGCAACAACAGACATTTATAGATTTTAACATCCGCTAATCGGGGAGTGTTCTAATGTTAGTAAAGGTGACAGACAGACATGCTGTTATTAGCAGCAAATGTTTCGGATTGATAAAGACAAAATAAAATGATTAATAGCAGCATGCACGCGTTTCAATGAAAAGATTAGAGGCTGCTCTTTTAGAAACTATCTGTGACAAATAAGATGCTTTAGCTATGGTTCACCAGAGCTCTCACCAGTCAACCCTTGTAATTGACTCGGGTTGTTTCCATAAAAAGAACCCCATTACATTAACACATAAAATAGGAACAAATAAATGAAAGTATTGAAGTCTGACGACTATCCTTGTTTCACGCGATAGAATGAGTCCTCATCGTACAAATAGAGGCAAAACTGTCCAACTTTATTTTAATAATACACCTTTCCCTCATTGACGTCATTACGCCGGGATTTCCCTAAATCAGCGCTCAGAGTAAAACTGCTGGCTGGTAACGCCGCCAACAAGCCGCTTACCCGCATTGAGTTACTTTTGCACTAAAATACACCGCAATCTAAACCGTTCCTATGATAAACTAAATAATGTATTATTTTATATATTTTTGTATATGCGATGCATTCCGGGAAGGTATTTTCCCAAAATACGCTAATGTGGGAAAGGTCTATTCTGATAGCTTGCACAATTTTGACGGGCACGTGAGATAGTTTTCGTGGAATCTGCTATTTAGAATTAAATAAATATTGCGTTAAGAATTTTTTAAACCTAATTTGACTAACGTTTGTTGTTACCTAGTATGATGCCAGCAACATGCTCTTGTCAAATTAAATCAAAAAGATTCTGGACATTCAGGGTTCGAAGAGGTAACACAGGATTGATCATGTCAAATAAAGATATGTGTAATAGAAATAGAGGTACAATATCATTTCTTGTTAAACAGCATATGTCTACTAGAAGATTGATGTATGCAATATGCCTACCCTAGTAGGCAGTGCCTGATTAAGCCTTGCGAGGACTGGGAGCGAATGTTATCTGTAGAGTTGGGTGAACGCGAAAGGAAACCCAAAAGGGGATCCGGTGGTGGGGGGGGGGATTTTGAAATCTAGATGCTCGCAGATTGCATCTCCTGCATTTCCAGAGGTAAATATGGACTATCAGTTGGTTGTTAAATTATTCTCTTTTAGCCATTTAATTTAATTTTTTTGTTCACTCAATTTTTTTAGCCGTTCAGTTGTCAAGGTGTCAGGGGCTGCAAGTACAGGTGGTGCATATTCGTACATCGTGCATACCTTGCAAACAAGTACGCTAGCATCGCCCACATAATCATCCAGCAATATCAACTGAGGAGGAATGCTATATCATTCCGCCTCAACTGACACAGGCAGTCAAATTAATTTCAAAATATTCTACAGTTTTCCTGTATGGTATCGATGAAAATGAGATATGGGGAATTAATCGGTGAAAGGGTTAACTTTTTTAACCCATGGTACAATCCAATGAATCCATCACCACCAGCAAGTCTTGGTTACCATTCCAACTGAACACTCCTTACCATTAATACAAGATTATTTTTAATATTTTGTTACTAATCTGTCTGGTAGCTGTTGCTTACTAAGACAGTAACAGCTTACAGTCAAATTAGTCTCTAAATATTCTACAAAATAGTTTACTAATAAATTAACGTTATCGACGAAACAGTCAAATTATTTTCAAAATATACATCAATATCCTACCGTAATTCCTCATACATCCTCAACCTCATACTCACTACTACGACTCCTACGACCTCCTTTATCAGACCACCTCTTAAACTCTATTATTTTACTATTATCAATTCAATTCAATTCAATTTATTTACACCCAGGCCACAATGTGGCATATGGGGTCCATTAGTACATACATTTACACGGTCAATGGCGATTACATGGAATGTTGATAATTATTATTATTATTATTATTATTATTATTACATGTATTATTATTATTATTATTATTATTATTATTATTATAGTCGTCGTCGTTATTATCATCATCATCATCATCATTATTATTATTAGTATTATTAGTATTATTTCAACATAATATAAGTACCTAAGCAGTAGAGGTAACAGTAGTAGTTGCAGCTGCTGCTGCTATTGTCATCATGGTCGTCGTCGTCGTTTTCAATACCACTCTCTACTATTATCACTCCTCCTCTTAAACTCTATTATCTTTACATTATCTACCACGGTAGATAACCACGGGGGGGGGGGGGGGGGGGTGAGCGCCGCCACTACATTTAAACGAAAAATACACAACTTTTAAGGGTTAACTACTTCAAAATACTAGAACATTCCAGAGTGGTGCAGATTCTCAAAAACGTGTGAATATAGTCGCAATTGTTATCTAGAAAACGTGGCGTTATAGTCGTCATTGTTCTCCAAACAATAGCGACTATAATGGAGCGTTTTGATTGGTTAAAACCACATTCCAACGAAAAGACCAATAGCGACTAAAACCCCACTATACTACTGCCCATATTGAAGATAAAAGCCTTACTTGCTTAATTGTCTCGTAATAGGATATTTATGTATATGTTAGCATGCAACATCATGCATTTCTGATATAATTTAAAAAAAATTCTATCTGGATCTCGATTAATATAATTTAATAAATTGTGATTGCAGATTTACAAAGGGTAGCAGTGGCATAGCCAAACGGGGATGAGAGGGGAGGGGCTTGTTCATCCTGGGCCGCGTTTTGGCGACTGACGCGGTCAGTGAATTTCGCTGACCAGGGTTTTGCTTGGTGCCCCGTACCCTTCCTCTTTCTTATGTAAGCCAGGGAACCAGGCACGAACAGTCAGTTAATTCACTGACCGCGTCAGTCGCCAAAACGCGGCCCAAATCTGCAAAGAAAATGTGTGTGGCGTGTGCGCGCGCGCGCCCGTTTGAGTGCGTGCGTGCATGCGTATGTCTGCATGTGTTGTACACTATTTCAGTTTAATGTCATGATCAAAATGTAAAGCAAGTAGCAGGCTGCCACAGAGTCAAATTTTCATAAATTTCTCAGGGACCCCCCCCCCCCCCCCACACCCCCCCCCCCCCCCCCCCCCCATTGACATCTCGTGTGATGGGACACCTTTTCGAGACCAATCACCCATCTTACCCCTACAATAAATCTACACTAGAATTCGATAAATACGAATATATAGCTATAATAGTTGCGGCATGTGAGCAGTTTTGCTTGATATGCAAAACAACAGACAGACATGCTAGCAGGCAGGCAGGAAAGTGGGAAGGCAGGCATGCAGGTGGCTGGCCGGTAGGCAGGCAGATGGACAGGCAGGCAGACAGGCAGACATACCGAATTAATAGCAAGCATTACTTAGTAGCAATCATTAACATGCCTAATTATTTATATAGTAGACATAGATGTGAACTAGCCGTCAGATATACATATACATATGCGTACGAGTCATACATTATCTTTATCTTTCTTGCTATGAAAAACTGCCGTACACTACGACGACTGCAACGATAACGCCGGAGAACAACACCGATAGCAATGCAAATTTTAATGACAGCGTCACGGCGACGATAATAACAATTGTATAACTATATTTAGGCTACTAATTAAGCTATATCGATTAAGTTTTGCCATTACTTAACTAAACTCCACAACTGATGTAAAAATTCTAACTATTATAAACAATCACGCTGCGGTCTGGGTGTAAATTGTAGTTTACTAATCTTATTGCATATTTTCGTAACGATATTGTACACCGCCGTACGCCTCCGTACGTGGGAATGTGCGTGCGCTTTTGCATGTGTGTGTGTGCGTGTGAAAGTGTGTGCGTGAGTACGTGCTTGTGTGTGTGCGTGCGTGGGTGCATGCGTGTGTGCGCACGCGCAGGAGTGCCTGCACGTGGGATTGCGTCTGCGAGCATGTATATGATTGGGTGTGAGTTCGTGTGTGTATACAAGTGTGCATGTGCGCGTGTGTGTGTATGCGTTGGTGGTGTGCGTTCGAGTGTCTGGCACGTGCGTGTCTGTGCTCGTGAGTGCGTTTCTGTGTGGTTGAGTGGATGTGTGTATAAATTATTGCAAGATCAGAGTTAAATGTTAACATATACAGCCATAGTATACTTAAACTTATGTATTAATTGAATTTTATATACGGTATCCGTCATGTACATAATTGTGTTCAATGTGCACTCAAAAGGCCGATGGCCTATTGTGGAAATAAATATCTATCTATCTATAATTAAGTTCTAAATAAAGAACTTGACCTAGAATCTTGGCGTTACTGAGTGCATCGCGTCACGTGCGAGCGTAACACGTCACTCGCTAGTCATTCTCGCTCGTTGCGAGGTGATGACGCGGCGCTCAATCTAAATTTAACCAACTATTTTACGCTTTTTATGGAGTGGCTTCAGTGGCCTAGCGATGGGAGTGTCCAGAGTGGGTGGGTGGGGACTGGGGAAGCACGCCTCACTGTTATCACCCAGGCCCCTCCATATATTACGAAGACACCGACCCTGCACCCCCATCACCGTTACGTTTAGGCTTATGCCACCCACCACCCATAAAATATTTTGTATGGCTAAGCCACTGCATCAGGTCAAACAAAACTATTTATTATTTACATAGATATGTGTCTGTGCAGCTTATCTTCAATAACATTTTCAAAATTCGGCTAAATAAAATTGTCACGAAATTCGAGACCATTTATCAGATGCACCTAGGTAAAAAATATGTGGGCAGGTAAAATTCTTCGCTTGACCGCGTATGATAATTGTATTTTTAATGACGTATATTATTAATAATTTTAAACATGTCACAAGCTATCTCGGAGTTCCGAATGCGCATGTGCAGCAAACGTCGGGTCAAAGGTCAAAGCACATAAACAAACCACTTTGTGTGCCTTCGTTTAGCAATAATCACATAGCTTTTACGCCGTTTTCAGCTAAATAAACTTTTTACAAACATCTCGCTTCATAAAGATAATATTCTTACGTAATAATCACTGCGTGTTTATAAAAGAAATTTCATATGGCTAACACGAATCGCACGAAATACCCTATTTTCGTATATGCCCTATATTATATACACCTGTGCAAAAGTTAAGCACCTCCCTATTTTTACGCACATGCGAGGGTATATTCATGCGCTATGAAGAAAGCAATAGCATAAACATTTATGTACCCATCCATCTTAGTGCAAGAGGTAATAATGCAACTAGAGGAATGCTGATTATGATGGTGGGGAAACACTGTATGTTTTTGTTTGAACTTGAAAACGAGGCCTGAATATGGTTACGTTGACACAACTGACAACTATTGCCCTACAGTTGACACACGTGGCTAGATTGTCATTAATGGTGTCTGAAAACGAAGTTACACATCTGTGCACGAGTTTGAGACTGTCATTATTAATACCGGGTATATCCACCTTGTGCCTGGATGACGGCCTGGACACGACGTCTCATGCTGGTCACCAACCGACTGATACGCCATTGTGGTATTCGTTGCCATTCAAGATGGAGTGCGTCTGTTAATTCCTGTAGGTTCTGCACAGGAGGATCCCTCCTTCTCACCATGTTTCCCAGAATGTCCCAGATATGCTCAATAGGGTTCATGTCAGGGCTCCTTGCTGGCCATGGTAGGGTTTCGATGGCATTCTGGCGGAGGTATTCATGCACAGCTCTAGCACGATGTGGTCGGGCGTTGTCATCCATGAATATAGGGTGGGTTCCAGGTGCATGATTTACAGAATGAGGGACCACAACTCTATCCAGTATGGAATCTTGATATCTTTGTCCATTTAGTGTTCCAGGTACAGTCAACAGATCCAGCTTACAATCAAATGAGATGCACCCCCATATCATAACGGAACCTCCACCAAATGGAACTTCTTCCATGATGTTACGTTGGTCGTACGCCGTGCGTCTGGACCTCCATACACGAGTTCGACCATCTGTGGCGTGAAGCAGGACCCGACTTTCATCGGACCAGTGTACCCGTCTCCAGGATCTCATGTTCCAGTGTCTTCTTTCGTTGCACCACCTCAGACGCTCCTCTTTGTGGTGTGCAGTGAGGAGAGGACGTCTGACAGGTCTCCTAGCTTTCATGCCAGCAGCATACAGTCTCCTTTTGACGGTAGACATTGACACTCTATTGCGCGTTTCCCATTGCTGGCTGAGCACTCTGCTGTTGGTGAATGGAGATCTCCTAACAAGGCGTACTAGGGCTCGATCATCACGGGAAGTAGTCTTCTTCGGTCTTCCAGATCTAGGCCTGTCCTTCACCTCGTTAGTTTGCCCATGTTTTGCAATCAAAAGACTGATTACAGTATGGTTAATGTTCAGCTGTCTGCCAATCTCTCTGCATGACATACCAGTGGTATGCATGCCTATGATTTGCCATTTCACACGATCACTTAACCTTCGTCTTGCCATAGCGGTTCACAATCAAGAGCTAATTCTCTCTGTACAAATAAACCACAGTCATGAACACAAAATTCCTAATCTTGTCGCCTAAATCTGTATGTAATGTTATACACCTCAAACTGGACTTTTACATAACTGAGCACGTGTGCTGTTTCCCGCCACGCACGGACATCAAGCGGCGTGAAGTCATGCATGCATGTGCATTTCGTACTTGGAATTATGTCAGCTAACGCAAAACATACAAAAAGTATGGCAGCCTAGTTGTACCATCATGTTTCTACGTTCTATTGTTTTTGCCGGTGCAAAAGTTAAGCACCAGCAAAAACAATAGAACGGAGAAACATGATGGTACAACTAGGCTGCCATACTTTTTGGATGACAACGCCCGACCACATCGTGCTAGAGCTGTGCATGAATACCTCCGCCAGAATGCCATCGAAACCCTACCATGGCCAGCAAGGAGCCCTGACATGAACCCTATTGAGCATATCTGGGACATTCTGGGAAACATGGTGAGAAGGAGGGATCCTCCTGTGCAGAACCTACAGAAATTAACAGACGCACTCCATCTTGAATGGCAACGAATACCACAATGGCGTATCAGTCGGTTGGTGTCCAGGCCGTCATCCAGGCACAAGGTGGATATACCCGGTATTAATAATGACAGTCTCAAACTCGTGCACAGATGTTAAACATACAGTGTTTCCCCACCATCATAATCAGCATTCCTCTAGTTGCATTATTACCTCTTGCACTAAGATGGATGGGTACATAAATGTTTATGCTATTGCTTTCTTCATAGCACATGAATATACCCTCGCATGTGCGTAAAACTAGGGTGGTGCTTAACTTTTGCACAGGTGTATAGTTAGCCTATATAATATGTAGTACTGCTATGTTTAATTCCAGCGACTGTCTCCGGGTATTATAAAATTTTTTTTATTTCATATTGATTAAAACCTACAAAATCAACAGTTTGTAACTATTATTTTTTATCTATATACAATTAGCAGCCTCGGCAGTTAGCGAATCGACACCCCCTCCCCCTCCCCCAACACGTAGACCCCCCCCCCCCCACAAAAAACCACCTCATGTTTGGCTGTATATTTTAACTCATCCCCCCCCCCCCCAATAGCAGTTGGCTGCTATAACCCTTTGGAAATTTATATCACATATCATATATAGCGCCTACATTCATAGGTGTATAGGAACGTACTTTGACGTGGTGGGTGGGTTGGGGGTGGGGGGGGGGGGGTGGGTGGGGGGTTGATGGCGCTAAACTATATGGGTGTGACCAAAACCTAATGGGCGCTACGGAGAATACACTGAGAGAAAAAATCTGAAGGGTTGCTAGCGCCCCCACCCCTCTCCTACGCCTATGTATATGGCAAGCATCTAGAAAATTTAAAAGCCAACTTGTCCTTGTACGGTATCTGTGTTAAATCCAATCAACGAACTTGTAAGGTTCTGAAAACAAGTATTTTATTTTTTAATTTACGTTCGTGATACCCACCCACCCCACACAGACTATACCCCCTCCAACAATGGCAATCCGGTGATTTTTTTTGGTTTGAAAAATCCAAATTTGTAAACAAAATTAGGGTGAATTATGGTATGTTGTGGTGCATTGTTTTAATTTTATTTTAAGAGCAACCCTATTTCTAAACTCTACAATTAAAGTATTAGAAGGATTCTCAGATCGAGCTTAATCTTCAAAGATTTCCATTGGGAAGATCTAACTCACATCCTCCCGACACTGCCTCCTGCCACACTGTCAATCAAATAATTTGTCAGACCAATGCGATTACTGATCACCCATGTACCTAAACAATCTAGCAACCAAAGGATCAACAAGTCAGCCACTCTAGAGCAATCAGAATAATTATTCAGTCAATCAATGATTAAAGAATAAAGAAATGAATCAATCAATAGTTGGATTCAATTCCATTCAATTACAGCCAGCCATGCGATCGTTCGGCCAATCAACTATAGGTATATATACGCACAATTGCAGTGGCGTCGTATATGGGGCGGTTTGGGCTACCAAGTAGCCTAAATGCATGAGTGAGTGATCGACAAACCACTAGAGTACATGACTGGCTGGCTGGCCCGCCGACCGACTGACTCACAGACCGACCAGCTCACAGACCGACCGACTCACAAACCGACCGACTCAGAGACCGACCGACCGACTCAGAGACCGACCGACTCAGAGACCGACCGACTCAGAGACCGACCAAGTCACAGACCGACCGACTCACAGACCGACCGACCCGACCCGACCAACAGACCGACCCCACCCACCCATCCACTCACTCACTCACTGGCTGGCTCGCTCACTGGCTGGCTCGCTCACTGGCTGGCTCGCTCGCTCACTGGCTCGCTGACTCACTCACTGACTGGCCGACTGACCAACTCACTGACTCACCGACCGACCGACCCACCGACTCACTCATTCATGAGTGAGTGACTGATAAGTTGTGTGGGTGAGTGAGTGAGTGAGTGAGTGAGTGAGTGGCAGGACGATTGACCAACTGGCTGGTCAACCGACCAACTAACTGGCTGGGTGGGTGGGTGGGTTGATCAGTGGTGGATTGGGTCATAGGTCGATGTCTGTCTTCCGCTGGGGCTGCCACATGCCTGGTTGTCTGGCTGATTGCCTGACTTGGCTGCCTAATTGCGTACCCTGCCCTACATTGCCCTGCCCAGCCCAGCCCAGCCCAGCCCAGCCCAGTCCTGGCTGCATGCCTACCATGCCCTGGCTGCCCGATTACCTATCATTTCCTGACTGACTGCCTGCCTGTCCTCTACTGGCTGCCTGCCAGCCCTACTCTGGCTGCCTGATTGCTTGCCCTGCCCTGGCTGCCTGTCCTGACTGCCTGCCTGCCATGCTCTGGCTGCCTGTCATGCCCTTACTTACTATCTGCTATGGCTGCCTGCCTTCCTGTCCTCCCCTGGCTGCCTGATTGCATGGCTGCCATGCCATGCCATTGCTGCCTGCCTGCACTGGTCTGGCTGTCTGATTGCCTGCCTGCCCTCCCTTGGCTGCATGATTGCCTGCCTGCCCTGCCCTGCCCTGCCCTGCCCTGCCCTGCCCTGCCCTGCCCTGCCCTTGCTGCCTGCTTGCTTGCCCTGCCATGGGCTGCCTGATTAGGGGTAATATTACATAGTGCACCGGTCCTGCCCTGGCTTCGGGCCTGAGTGGTTTGTTTGACTGATGTTTATTTATGGATAATATAATAATAATATAATAATAATAATAGTACATTTTTAGAGCGCTTAATCCATGCAACTGCCAACTGCCAACATAATATGATAAACAAAATTATACTCTGTTTGGGATAATTCCTTTATCAATGAATAGCGCAATCTACGCGCACGTATATCATTGAATGATTACATTAGGTAGCCTAATAGTGCCTTTAGGAGACTAGAGAATTATATAGCGTTAAATTGGGAATATTAGAACAATGAAATTGTTAAACCCAATTGTATGTGTAGTACCATACACACGAACTATATAGGCCTAACTATGAAGCTGGTGTACGTGTGTAGGACTACGCCGT
>CM067362.1:87504719-87613644 GCA_034401795.1 Chaetoderma sp. LZ-2023a
GCATGACACGTGTGTTCACCGAGTTATAAATTTTGATATAAATATATTTTGAATTGTAAGCTCGACGAAACAGCTG
The DNA here is from genome assembly GCA_034401795.1 of Chaetoderma sp. LZ-2023a. Classification (NCBI taxonomy): domain Eukaryota; kingdom Metazoa; phylum Mollusca; class Caudofoveata; order Chaetodermatida; family Chaetodermatidae; genus Chaetoderma; species Chaetoderma sp. LZ-2023a. Next base: position 87,504,796 of record CM067362.1, read on the forward strand.
AATGATAATTAACCCTTCACATGTCACATGACCAACGGAGGTATCTTAAGGCAATAGAAAAATCTTTTACAAGTGAGGAAAAATTTATTTTGGAACAATCCCCCTGTTAAAGTTGCATATTCACACTGAACTGCTTTAAAATAAATTTATTAAAATTGTAGACTTTTAGAGGATTAAATTGTGTACCTATATGAATGAAACAAGATAAATCTTAACATATACGGTGATTTCATATAATTTTTTTAATTTGCGAAATTGAATTAGAGACACGCGTACATATTTCAGCTTCACAAATAAAAATATTATATTAATTTATACGGAATGAAATCATCAAATGCTAAGGTGCACATTCACACCAAAATGCTCTAAGATAACATTTACAAACGGGCCAAATTGGTTATTCGTTACATCCACACATGTAAGCCTATATAAATCGTATTGATGATGTCCATACAATGGACCTGTCCAGTTTTAGATATGTCCCGCCCATCTCTAGCTAAGCTTCACCCACTCCTCGCTCGTGTTGGGATCGGCCGATCCCTGAACTCCATGACTATCAGTTTCCAGAAAACTATGCAGGTAAACTGTTAAATATTCTGAAACTAATTTGACTGTGTGCTGTTGCTCAGAATGTGTATTAAATGGTAAAGACAATTCGTACGTGTCGGACTATTAAGCTTTAAAGCCTGATTTAAAATTAATCGGGGTCTCAAAACTACATAAGGATCTTTAATGCTTCTGGAGAAATAAGTTGTCGTCATGGCGGCATATCCGCTATATAGTTGAAATATGTAGGGCCTACAATTTTCCTGGCACCACTCTTCTTGCGGTGTCTTTTTAACCCCTTCATGGTGAAGCCACCAAAAACCCCGGCCAATGCAGTGGTCTTCAAGATAGTGAATGCCAATTTGCAGGCCAAGATAATACTATTTTCAAATTCTTTGAACATGTACCACTTGAATGACTGTGGCCGAGTGCATAAAACGATCGTAAGACTACGTCCGACGTATCTCCGTATGCCACTAGCGTTAAATTTTCAAAATAGTCTCTTAAGGAAATAAGTCAATATTTTAATTTCCTTGATAAAATTAAGCCATTAAGACGTTAAAACTTGCAGATGCAGTGTTAAATACTGTTTTTTAACCCATGATTTGCTCATTTTGCTGACACCACCTACACTTGACAAAGCGCACAATGAGAGTGTAAAAAGACCAACACTCAAAATCACATGATCCTCAAAAACACCTTAATGCCCATTCAGACCGTGCGCGTGCGGCGCGTGCAGCGCGACAACTCAGTTCACCCGCACCCTACTTGACAAAATAGTATTCAGATAATAATTTTGACATTATCAAGGTGGAATATGTAAGTTGAAAGGTCCCAATTATTTCTGGTTGATAGGTCACACCCATTTAGACCGCATACGGTCCACCGTCCGTGAGAGGTGCATTCAACTTGCTGACCATAAAAAAATAAGACGGCTGTAAAGGTGACTGACACAGCGAGATTCTGGGGGTAGGGGTGAGGACACCATGAGGTTGGTTCATATAGCGTGTAGGGTAAAACCAGTTATTAACCATGTCAGCCTCAAATTAAAATTGTATAATAGGAAATGTCCATTTGAAGACCAAGAAGTTAATTTTTAACAGTCAGTATGAACGGCTTGATCGGTTATCTAACACGTTACGTGGTCTCACTCTTAATGAAGGTTGTCTTTAAAGCAGGTTCGCTTATATGGTTGTGCGCCCGATCGAAGTCTGGCAGCGCGTTGCTTTAAATATGTATGTAAAAGGAAGGCAATCTGCAATCAGACCGTCTTCGCTTTTGACACTCTGTCCTAAGCCAAAATCTTTAGCTTCCCCAGGTCCTTTCTTGATCTGAGCGTACCGAGTTATGTTTGCTTGAGGCAAGCATCATCATACATACAGAGCTGTAGAATTCCCATCCAGAGCAATATACTCCCTGAGTGTACTAAACGATTTCCAACACACGTTCACACTACTGTCCACACAACAGCATCATACACCCACCCTCCCCCCACCCCACCCCAACAACCCAACTAATAGATGTATGTGTTGTGGCTGCCCTTTCCCTTAATTCTAAAAGACTTGATCTAATAAGGAAGGGTGCTGTCCCACAACTGGCGACTGTGCGTGTGTACCATGATGTAAGACTAAGTGGTCCTAATGTTTGAATGCAAGTAATGCAATTACCCACACACGCACGCACACACTCACACACGCTTATGTATAATCAGTATCATTAAGTTCACATTCACATATAAACGCCCTCGTAGATATCATATGTCATGTCAGTCTCAACCACTTTCTTTATTGAAATTCCAGATAACAAAGGTAAAAATAAGATTTTTGGAGTCCTTTATAGACCATCTGGAAAGGATACTGAGATCTTTATCAACATATTTGAAGACATTCTCAAAATTATACAAAAGGAAAATAGATTATGTTATCTTGCAGGTGATTTTAATGTCAATTTACTATTTACTAATTCAATGCATACCCAGAACGTTACTAACTTGTTAAATTCTTATTCCTTCATACCAACAATAACAAAAACCAACAAGAATAACAGAATTTACTGCAACACTAATTGACAACATTTTTACCAACAACATCTTCTCAGAATGTAGCAGATCAGGCATTTTTGTGTCTGATGTCGCTGATCATTTCCATGTTTTTCTTCTAGAATTAAAATCACTTGCTAATATTAAGATCATAAAAAGTGAAATTATTAATTGCAGCGATTTTAGTAGCTCCAACATGGATGCATTTAAACTCAAAATTATGGAACATAATTGGGATGAAGTAGTGACACAATGTTCTTGTGAAGATGTCTACAATGCATTTAATAGCACTTGTACACACATCTTTGAACAATGTTTTTCTTTTAATCAGATAAAACGATATAAGGGAAATAAAAAACAACCCATGGCTTACAAATGGAATTCTAGCAGCATGTCATAAGAAACAAGCTGTATCTTCAATTTTTAAAATGTCAAACTAGCAACAACCAATAAAAATACAAACAATATAGAAATAAACACAATCAAATAATCATAAGCTCTAAAAGAAATTACTTTTACAACAAGTTAGAGGAATTAGAAGGTGACATAAATGGCACATGGAAAGTAATCAAGTTAATTCTAAATAAAAATAGGCAAAGCACGACAAGCACACAATTTATGTACAATGATAAATTAATAACAAATGAAAGGAGATTGCAAATGAATTCAATGATTATTTTATAAACATAGGCTCAACATTAGCTAATACAATCAAATCAAGCGCAACTTTTGGCCAATAGCTGAATGATACGTATATGTCCTCACTATTCGTAAGCCCTACAAATCATGAAGAAATCACTTAAGTAATGATTAATTTTAAGCTAGGAAAAAGTGCAGGGATTGATATGTTTAAACGGCGACTTTTCAAACCATGCACTGCAGGAATTTTATTACCATTAAGCCATTTTTGCAATCTCTCTCTCTCTCTCTCTCTCTCTCTCTCTCTCTTACATAGGGAATGTTTCCATCAATGCTGAAAATCACAATTACAGGCCTGTATCAATATTACCTATATTTTCAAAATTATTGGAAAGACGTATGTATAACCGTTTAATGAAATATTTAGATAAGTAGAAAATACTATATTCAAGACAAAAGGGATTCAGATAGAAACACTCTACTATGCTGGCTTTAATAGATATATTAGAAAAGATTAATGAATCATTGGAAAATAAACAACACGTCATTGTCATTTTCTTGGATCTTTCAAAAGCATTTGATACGAATGACCATCAAATCCTCAATAAGAAATTGTACTATTATGGTATCAGGGCAGTCGCACTTGACTGGTTTAGGTTATACCTGTCTGACAGGACACAATATGTTCAATACAGTGTACACCTTTCTGATCCAGCACATGTAGTTTGTGGTGTTCCACAAGGATCAATTCTTGGCCCCTTACTCATTCTTATCTATATAAATGTTGTACCTAAAATATGCAACGAGGTCTCTCTCTCTCTCTCTCTCTCTCTCTCTCTTTCTCTCTCTCTCTCTCTCTCTCTCTCTGTGTCTCTCTCTCTCTCTCTCTCTCTCTCTCTCTCTCTCTCTCTCTCTCCGCAGATGATACTAATGCCTTTAGTTTTCACAAAGACATAAATACACTATATGACAGAGTAAATGAGGAAATGGGCATACTTATAGTGGTTTGCGCCCAATAAACTCTTATTAAATGTAGACAAACCATCACATATGTTATTCATATACAGCAAAAAATCTGACAGAAGTAAAATACCAAAACTCCTGATCAACAACAAAGAAATTGCGCAAACAAACTCGGCTAAATTTCTAGGTGTTCATTTGGACATCGACTTATCCTAGAGCTGCCACATAGATTATATTAGCAAAAAGTCACAACACACCTAGGTGTGTTACGACGATTATCCCAAATAGAACACTTAAGACACTGTACACAACACTCATTCTTCCACACCTAACATATTGCAATGCAATCTGGACAAATACATACAAAACAAAACTCAACAAGTTGGCTGGATTGCAAAAGAGAAGCATCAAATTATTCACAGACAAAAAAGTACACCAAAATATCTTTAAAAAAGAGAATTTATTAAGGCTGACAGATATTGGTAGAATGCAGCTGTATACCATGGTATATGACTTCCATCACAATATCTTGCCCAGCTCAATATCACAGATTTTCATAAAAACCGAAAACATCCATGTTTTATTCATTGTCTTTGTATTATATATGTATTATAGTGTGAAGATACACGAATATTAATCTAGGCGCTTGTAAGCCTCATAGGCAATGCCTTAATTACAAGCAACCTATAATGTATATATCATACTGTGTTTAATCTGAATTATAAAAGTAACTAACTAAAAAAACAATCATTGGTTATTATGTAGTCACGTGGACGAGACAAAGCATTGCACATCACAATAATGCTGTATTTTCCAGTAATGTCTCATATAAACATGAACAATCATTGGTTATTATGTAGTCACGTGGACAAAACAAGGGATTGTGTATCACATTGATGTTGTGTTTTCCATTAATGTCTCACAGAAACATGAACAATCATTGGTTATGTAGCTCACTGGGTAGTGTCGGGCCATTCCAGTGTATCATGTCGACTCACCACACCGCAAGTGCATGACGAGTGGTGATGCTGGTTAACATCCAGTCTCGGGGTGACGGATCTTGTACGAGACTGCCCTGCGGGAAACAAAAACCGGCTCCTAAGGCCGGTGGAACTCAATCGTTCCGGTGGGGCCGTGCGACCATCGTCGCGAACATTAAACACAATGGTCTCATCCCAAGAATTTGTGTCACCAGGATGCCTGTCCATAGCAATTCCGTGATCTATGGACTTACAAGATTTGATTTGGTGACCTAAAAATATACGTCTATACAATGAGTTTACCTAAACAATTAAAAATATGCTAGATAAAACTACAATAAGAGCATACGAAAATACGAGACATAGAAACAGGTAGATGAACTTTTAAACATGGGGCTCCCAGAGGTACCACACAGACCCGTAGGTCCGCAGAGGTATCCCCGCAAGGGAGGCTCCCGTACACGAGACTTAACTAATTAACTTAATATAAGTTATTATACCTCTATGCTGAAAGGAAGAAGGTTATCTCGGACGGAAAATTATGTGCCTCACGCGGGCACTACTCCTAGTGCTAGTTTGGGTGAGGAGTATTATCCTGGCATGGACCGTCGTCGCAGAATCCTTGCGAGAGGCAAGTGCCTCACGTGGGCCTCCGTCTCGGGAAGGTGTCACCACTGCTTAAAGCGGAAGAAGAAAAGTAGGTAAAAATGGGCCTACCCTAACATTTCAATCAAAAATGCCTTAGAAAGAAAAGACCATACCTAGTGAGATTATGACTATAGGGATGCGCACTGATTTACATGAAGACGGGACGATGGATTTCCGATGGATTCCCTTGTCACTGTCTTATGTAGTTTTTGGTCAGCTGAATTAGTAGTTGCTGCTTTATTTATGCGGGCCTTCTGCTTTGCTTAATTCGCTTTTAGTAGTTTTCAAAACAAGAACTATTTTTGGCCGCAACTGGCTGGTATCTACCTAGCTATTAGACACGGCTGTCACCGAGAACAGATGCCCTAAGACATCAATACTGAAGACAGCACTCATACATGTTACGTGGCAAGATCTCCAAACTGGATAAGAATCCAGACATCCCGCCCCGTAACCACATAAAACGTTACAAGCCATGGGTTACTTTTCACGAAAGCATTGTTAGACCATTGTTCTATCGCTATGGTTGGGGTAAGAGAGACGAATACCCACCGTAAATGTCCTTCCCACAAGGGCGTGGCACATCTAAATATCATGCCCACACATTCTTATGGAATTCGGTGGGGGTATGTATCTCGCCCGTCACGGGTCCTATGGAACTAACTGTTTAACCTGTCGTTAGGTCTATATACAAGTTGCCCTGTTTTGCACTGCGTGCGGGAGGTTTGTTCAGTAATAAAAATAATAATTAATATATGTTTTCGCAGTTCTTTCCTACATGGGCTAAAGTGCTAACTACTAAGTATCCAAAGATACAAGGGAAATGTATGTGACACCACACGCTGGCCATCACCGCTCGGAAACCCCAATAGTTTCCCAGAGTCGGATCAGCCCATGGTGCGGATAGGGACATGCAAACAATTAAGAAGCCACAAGGCTGAGTGGAACATGAAGAGAGACAAAATCTTGAAGTTATGAGTCCTACCAGAGTGTGTGGCTAGATTATCGCACTACCGGAAGAGAAGAGTATATTCCAGAGTATGTAATGAAGAAATTGTCTCTAATCATTTTGATCCTATCCTATTGAGCTGAATAGAAAAGGTTTAGTCGGTAGCATGCCGGGCTAAACAGAGTTATAGCATGGACAGCGACCTCAGTGGAAAATTGTTCGTGGCGGGAGAAAATGTTGCATGTATAATTGTTGCTGCATAGTGTTTCCTACGTGCACTGCAGTCCTATATTTCCTATGAATAAACAAAACATGTGAACGGATGGCCACTGGCCCTATTATATACATAATCTAACCAGAACAATCAATACGGTGTCGAGTGATCAAAATATATATGACAGTACAGGTTAACGAACCTACCATAGTGCGGTTAGCAACACATTGAGGAAAATGAGAATAATTATTAACAAATACAGAAACTATAACTAGCGGTCCTAAGACCGTTGCGGTTCCTTTTAGTCATCGGGACCGTTATTGCAGATACACTATAATTAACAAAATCTATATAGAGAAATAATTAAACTGTGAAGTATAGTTACTTGAATACTTGGTAGTCATTCCTAAGTTAGGCTACTGTGTTACTGAAATTGATATGTCGATTTGTAGTCGACGTGAAATGATACGCTCTCCGGAAGCTGGAAAGTTCCCACAGGTTGGTTCCCGCAAGCTGTTTTCCGCAAACAAGACTTCCGCAAGAACACTCATGGCGGGAGTGCATCGCTTAGTGCTGTAGGCCTAATAGAATGTCTAATGAGCAGTCAGTAAAAGATACGATAGTACTACGTGGTGAAGAAAGTTCCCGTACACTGATGGCATGGATAAAAGGTGTAAACAACCCATCACTAGCGGGGGTTGTCAGAGGCAAACGAGGATACAAAACAAAGCTTCATGGTGCTGGGTACGTCAACCAGCTCTGAAGACGCACCGGGCAGAGTTTACTTGCTGTGGTCGAAAGTGTCGAAAGAACTGACATGATATTAGTGCGGTGGCAATTGAAATACCACTTTTAGGCGTGGCCGGCAGATCCGGCGAGTCATCCATCAAAGAACATCCTGTCTCTACATCTGTAGACTCACATATTCAGGCCGTAAAGGCCTCACCACAAATTTGTGTTCCGAATGTGGCTGTTGGTATTCGTGAACAATTATCAGAAGTTCCAAATTACTCCCGTAAAGGGGGAGTTACAAAATTGTTTTAGTGCGGTGGGTTGGAGAACTGCACGTTATGGGATAAAAACCTGACACATAGCGAAGAAAGACGCATATTGTCTGTCGCACTTATTAGTAGCTGGTACAGATCCAACGTGTTCGGCCAGGCCCGATCGCTGGATCGCTTCTCCTTTTATACTCCTCGCGACGTCACAGGCGCAGGCTTCGTCCAATCATTGTTCGAGCAAGAGCCAATCAGCGCGCAGCTAATAATAGCGCAGTCGAACGTTCTAGAACATTCTAGAAGCCTTGAGTCCACGTGGTTATGACGTCACGGCAATATTTTGAAGATAATCATGAAGAGTTTTCCCTGGATAACTCAGCCATTTCTCAACCGATTTTGAAATGGTTTACAGATTTGAAAAGCCCGTTGAATTCTGGTCTTGATTAATGCCAGATTTAACGGGAACGGGCAATCAATAAGGATTACAGGGTACCATCTCGGTACACTAAAAGTGCCATCCTATCTAGGTCGTAACTACGCGCTCCATATAAACAGCGTCCTAGCGCGCATGCGCATCATGCGTTTTAATGAACGCTATCTCTCCCATAGGCCTATATACGCTTATGGCTCTACCCAGAGGGGCGTGTTCAGGAAACGAATCCAGGACGGGCGGCGCATACCCAGCTCAGCTGGTACTGCCAGTATCCGACCGGTCGATCCGAACTACAGTTAGTATGTAGTCATGTGGACAAAACAAGGGAGTGTGTATCACATTGATGTTGTGTTTTCCATTAATGTCTCACAGAAACATGAACAATCATTGGTTATTATGTAGTCACGTGGACAAAACAAGGGATTGTGTATCACATTGCTGTTGTGTTTTCCATTAATGTCTCACAGAAACATGAACAATCATTGGTTATTATGTAGTCACGTGGACAAAACAATGGATTGTGTATCACATTGATGCTGTGTTTTCCATTAATGTCTCAGAGAAACATAAACAAGCATTGGTTATTATGCAATCACGTGGACAAAACAAGGCAGTGTAAATCACATTGACGTTGTGTTTCCCAGTAATGCTCCGCCCCTCCCCCCCCCCCCCCTCAAAAGGACCAAAAATGTATTGTAATACAACTCCTCCAAAACAATTGGACGGATTTCAACCAAATTTGGTATGTGAGTTAACCATATCAATGTGGAGTGGATGTGTGGTGGTGGATGGGGTCAAAGGGTCATAAAATTGATTGTAATGCCACTCCTCTGACTATGTTGGATGAAATGCAACCAAATTGGATATGTGAGTATTTATACAATATATAATATAATATAATATCCAATTACCCATATAATTGCGGACTGCAAATGGACATTTACATTTGGCTCCACCCCAAGGGGTTGTTTTCGGGAGTGTCAAAAGATCAAAGCAGTGTACATGGGGTTTACTGCTTATGGCACACCAACTTCCAGTCCTATTATAGTTCCACAAAACTCAAACTTTCGTGCATCATAAATATATTTCTACTTCTTATATCTTGTTGAAAGGGTTAGAAACTGGACAATGGTTTGGCTTCATATATCTTGTTAAATGGTTCGGAACTGGACAATAGTCTGACTTCATATATCTTATTGAAAGGGTTAGAAACTGGACAATGGTCTGACTTCATATATCTTGTTGAAAGGGTAAGAAACTGGACAATGGTCTGACTTCATATGTCTTGTTGAAAGGGTTATGAACTGGACAATGGTCTGACTTCATATATCTTGTTGAACGGGTTAGAAACTCGACAATGGTCTGAGAAACTAAGACCTCTGCTTTAACAAAGTGTTTTACGAGCTTCAAACGGTTATTTTATGATCCATGATTCAACATTATTTATTCCTATAATCCATACCTACACTATGATAAGGCATATAACATTGTAACGATGTAGACTAAAACATGTATAAAAATTTCCAAACCAATATCAATATGTCATACAAGAAAGAATGGAAATGTATACATTTAATACGAATTCGCAAAGGTGAATTACTAGGCCTACAATCAATCACGTAACCAGGCTGTCTACACCAGATTCTGATGGGTGGGTGAGCAGAGCAGAGCATAGCACAGGGAGAGAGAGAGAGAGAGAGAGAGAGAGAGAGAGAGAGAGAGAGCAAGAGAGAGAGAGCGAGCGAGCGAGAGATAGAGAGAGAGAGAGAGAGAGAGAGAGAGAGAGAGAGAGAGAGAGAGAGAGAGAGCGAGAGAGAGAGAGAGAGCAAGCGAGAGTGAGCGAGCGAGAGAGAGCAAGCGAGAGCGAGCGATCAGGAGAGCGAGCAAGCGAGCGCGAGCGAGCAAGAGAGAGAGAGAGCAAGAGAGAGAGCGAGCGAGCGAGAGAGAGAGAGCGAGAAAGAGTGAGAGAAAGAGAGAGAGAGCATGAGAGAGAGAGTGAGCGAGAGAGAGAGAGAGCGAGCGAGAGAGAGCGCGAGAGAGAGCGTGAGAGAGAGCGAGAGAGAGAGAGAGAGAGAGAGCGCGCGAGAGAGAGAGCCTTTGATGCATTGTCGTTGCCTTTGCCGCATTGTCGTTTCCCCATTGCCATTGCCTTGGCCGTGTTGTCGCCGCCGCATTGCCGTTGCCTTTGCCACGTTGTCGCAGCCGTATTGCTGTTGCCGTTGCCACGTTGTCGTTGTCGCATTCTCGTTGCCTTTGCTGCGTTGTCGCCGCTGCATTGCCGTTTCCTTTGCTGCGTTGTCATTGGAGCATTATCATTGCCTTTGCCGCGTTGTCGTCGCCGCATTGCCGTTGCCGGGAAAACGCATGCATGTGTACTAAGCTTAGGCAACAGTATGCGATTAGGTTTGCGTGCGCCACTGTATCATCCGGACGTGTTATACGAAGTGGATAGTTTTTGCTGGGACATGTACATTAGTTTCTTTGCTATCGACTCAGTAAAAGATAAAATATTGACACAAGAGTTGCCAGCAGTAACAAATACCACCACATTGCATAATACTCTTAATAGCAGTAATGTGATATAACCGCCATTGAAGCGAAGAGAATTATCATCCGGGTTACCCGTGATCGTTCAAATTGACTTAATAATGGTAACAATCATGATAACAACAAAGACGTCTGCACATGTCTATGGATAAGGTGACATGAAGAAATCCCGCGAAAACATGCTTGCAATAAACACCTGTAATCTAGATATCTATTCAGGTGAGACGCCTAATAATTGAGATACACAACATAGCTTGTGTGTCTGCGGAAGACATTGTTTGCCATGTAACTCTATGATCAAAGCCAATGTTAAAGATCTCCCATTAAATAGAAACATGTTGGCACGAGATATGAGATGGTTGTTGATTTTTGTTCAATTTACCTAGCATGCATTTCTAACCAGCGTGTATGAATCGTTGTAGTAATTGGACGCCATATTCTTTGCATCTATTGTCTGTAAAAGTCGGGAATTTTCAAAGAAAGGTCTCCACCTGCAAATTGTTATTTCCCCGACGAAACGCAATTTACTTCAATTTTAATCCAACATATACGAAAGCTCTAGAAGATTTTGAGCTGAGGCCGTTCTGGCCTTAGATAGCAACAGCTTCCAGGTATTTTAATTTCAAAATATTCGACATTATACAATGTTGTCATATCGGGTCTGTATAACATAGAGTTAGCATATATAATGGTGGGATCCGCCCAAACACTCACGTATCCGACATAATAATCACACGCATCTCAAGTTAGCTGATGTCACTCTCATAATTTCACGTAGGCTACCTGGCTTCGTCATGAACATCGAATCGTTCGTCAAGTGTACGAATTGTATATATGTTTGATCGACCTACTAGACTGTTAAATATTGTAAAAGTAATTTGACTCGGCAGACTCAAGTCAAATTAGTTTCAAAATATTCACAGCTTACCTGTATAGTTACCTTGAAAATTAGACTCTGGGAATTCAGGTTTAAAAGCGATTCCAATAAGCTTTCAGCAACATTGTTTTCAAAATAGATTTCCTTGAAGCGTTTTCAATAACGCTAATGGAGCGATTTCCCCCCACTTTGGTTGATGACTGTCTGTGGGGGGGGGGCGTGTTGGAGCCCTAACTCGTATGTTAATTTTGCGGTTAAAAACTAAAACGCAACAGCAACAGCTTTCGTCAACGTTATTTCCAAGATAGACACGTGGTTGACCTTAAACCGGCCCGGCGGAAGAAATATATCAACAACACAACACGGGGACAAATTTGTCCTTTTATCCAGCATATAATTGTTAACTTTTACAGCATATAATCCTATGCCGTGCACCTGTAGTTTCATAAATATTCATAGTAATAAGCGTCGTAGGAGGGCTCAATCTAAAAATAGAAGCGTGATTTCGTGTCTTTATCACGCCGAATCTCGAATGTACGACTCTAAGTTGGATTACCGCGAGTCCAATATCGCGAGTCCAATATTGAATACCCGCCACGGCCGCGAGTCCACCCACGAGTCCTAACTGACTTCCACGAGTCGGACTTCCGCGAGACGGACTAGGTATGATCATATTATTCAAACTTCTAGGGGAAATATCTGGCATAATTTCATAAAGGGAAACAAATAAATCGCGTCTTTTATTTGGCCCATCTTAGACAAAGTTTAACAGCAATCCATTCCTGAGTTTTATTTAACCCTTTCATGCCGAATTCAAAACCTGCCTCTGCAGTGGCTTCGAAGAATGTCCAATATGCAGGTCAAAAGAAGAAAATTTTTATAATTTTACCACTGGAATAACTGGCTCGATAATCGAGCCAGTCATTCCAGTGGTACATTAAAAAAAATACTCTTCATGTGGCCTAGAAATGTAGGCTTCATTCAACAAAATAAATAAAAATTTAAATTTTATCATGTTTATTTTATCACCCGAATAGCTGCTTTGTGTCAGGGACTGGTTGTGGCTGAACTAAAACTAGAAATTCAATATATTGACTATTTTCAATAATTTTTTAAGTAACAACAGCAATAGTAGTAGTAGTAGTAGTAGTAGTAGTAGTAGTAGTAGTTTTTATTATTGCCAAGCATTAGTTCAATGAACCCTGTCTTTGACGAGGCACTGGCACTAGGATCTAACTCATTCATCATCTGGAATGTAATTTTACCTTTTTCAATTTTTTCGACCCGAGTCTGGTTCGAACCTGGCAATTCTACGGCAACTTTCGCCTAGCAATTGGGAGGCGAGTGCTCTACCACCAGACCACCATCCAGATGGCAAAAATCCTCTTGTCGTAGTAGTAGTAGTAGTAGTAGTAGTAGTAGTAGTAGTAGTAGTAGTAGTGGCAGTGGTAGTAGTAGTAGTAGTAGTAGTAGTAGTAGTAGTAGTAGTAGTAGTAGTAGTAGTAGTAGCAGCAGCAGTAGCAGTAGCAGTAGCAGTAGCAGCAGCAGTAGTAGTAGTAGTAGTAGTAGTAGTAGTAGCAGCAGCAGTTGCAGTAGCAGTAGCAGTAGCAGTAGCAGTAGCAGTAGCAGTAGCAGTAGCAGCAGCAGCAGCAGAAGCAGCAGTAAACTAAGGTACTTTCTTTTTCGACCCGGGTCGGTCCTTTGTTTCTGCCTCTATACACTGTCTTCTCTCGTTTAAATATTATATACTTTCAGAAATTCACCAAAATTTCAATTTCAAAGTTGTGTATGACAAAAATATAAAGACTGCGCTGGTGCTAGATGGCAGTGTGACTGTCAATCATTCCAGTTTTTGACCCGCTTACTGGATGAAGTCAACTGGTACTATGAGGATGCTAAATACCGCCTCAACTCCGCGAATAGTCATGTACTTATAGAATTGGTAAGCTACATGGTGGCTCGTTATCGGATTAGAAAAACCTTTAAAAAGTACAAATTCTGCAAAATTAACAAGCAAAGAGCCACACGAGAGACTACGATGGACTCTCCAGTGTCAGAGCATACTTTGATAACGCAGGTTATTGGGCCGAAGAGGGCCAGTACCGGCCCAGACACTGGCGTTATCAGGGGTGCGGAATTTCCCCAGTGACACCCACACCCCATTTATTCGTATCAAAAACAAATAACGTAACTAGAACTTATTATAAAAAATTCTCTCATGATTTTCTTTATAACCGAATCTTTCCAGGCCTTTGAAAGTGCATTTACACCAAAATGCTTGAAAATAAAATTGTTAAAATTGTATACTTTTAGAAGATTAATTCGTGTACCCAAATGTAAAGAAACGAAATTAATCTTAACATATGATGATTTCTTTCCATAAACATTAATATAATTTTTAGTAGTGAGATTGAATTAGTGATTCGTGTTTTATAATTCTATTTCACAACTTAAAAATTACATTAATTTAGACGAAATGAAATCATCATATTTTAAGATTTCTTTCGACGGCTTTCTTACATCTTAGATACACAAGTTAATCCTCTAACAGTAGATAATTTTAACAATTTTATTTTCAAGCATTTTGGTATGAATATTTCTATTACTAATTTCATAAAAGAATTTGAAATTAAAAGTTGGTCTTGGTTGTGGTTTTTTTAATTTAGTTAATAGGATCACCCTGTACGACACATATGCTAACCAAATGCTGAGAGAGCGCTCAAAGTACCGGATCTGTTCGCGATTAACTGTGTGTCTGCTGAAAGCCAAAAAGACAATAAATTCAACGGGCAATAATTCTGAAAAAGCTGAATATTTTGAAAACAATTTGACTGAAAGTTGTTGGTGGCTAACAACTTTAAGGCAAATTGTTTTCAAAATATTTAGGAAGAGAAGAGATACGTCCCCTGAAATTTAGCAGGTAGATAGTTAAGCGGCCAAGAGAGAATCACCAACCCACCCACCCACCCATCCGTCAGAAGGGGCGTGGTTACTGGCATCGGATGATCGTGTCGGATGTTAGGGTTCCACCTATGAAAACTGGAGTTTGTGCTTAATAAATTTATTACCACAGGAAGCTGGTATTATTAGTGTCTGGTAGCCTGGTTCCCTTGCCATAACAGCCAGGGAACCAGGTTAGAGTTCACAAAGAACCAAGCGTAATGATTTTATTACCCTTTCCCAGTAAGTGGAATAGAGTATTGTATTCGGGTCTGTCTGTCTGTCCGTGTGTCTGTGTGTCCGTCCATCTGTCCACCTGGCGCTGTATCTACAAAACTGCTGCTGCTCCGATTGAGCTCAAATTTTAACACAACGAATGAATTTGAGGTGCAAGAGGATTTCCAGACTTGGGCCGTGATCCGAATAAAATAACCCACATCCGGATCGGATCAAATTCTGGATCTGTGGATGTCTCTGAAACTACTGGTCTGATTTTGCTTAAATTCTAAAGCATGAAATCGTACACTAGGATGCCACAACTTTGGGCTTGTTCCGTGAAAATCCAAAGCTGAAAATATTCGGGATATCCGAGAAAATACGGGAGGGTGAGGGTCTGTAATCTCCAATTGCCCTTTTTGTTACTCGTTTTTAACCTTCGAATGTCAGAGAATGCTGGAAATATTGGAGAGAATTCTCTTATAACTCAGGGCACTGGGCCAATACTGGGTCGTATTGGGCCGGTATTGGCCTAGTATCGGCCCACGAATCTGCCTGATCAGAGTACAAGACCTCGGTGGCAATGACACTGGCGGTCTATGGCGGTATTTTTGTCGTAGTTTATTAAACTATTTCACCACATGGCTTTAATAAGTATGCATGCGGTTAAAAATTGAACTAAAAATTAAACACTGGTAATTTAACGGTGAAACGATTAGTCGGTCGATTCGGTAACATGTTTAGGCCAAACCCCTTCCACGCTGAAATCCAAATACCTTATTTTGAAACCACCCATACATGTACGTTGTTGATTAATTTGAAACTAATTTGACTTGAAGCTGTTGCTGCCAACGAAAATAGTCCTTTTTGAACTTATAATATTTGTCACAACTCGCTTGTAGTGGTAAAAAAGTTTTTAAAAAATCCCTGAATTGTGGATAAACTTTTAGAAGTACATATCTCCCTTAAACTCTTCACCACCCCACACCATACCCGCCCAACGCACTCCATCCTTCCCGGACTACATATCGGGACATCCTTCTGTCAGGTTTACGCGTGGCGTGGTTTGACGGATATCATAAACAGATTAGAGTTTTGTAACTTGTCTATAGCGGACGACCGGTTCCGGGACCAAGTGAAGGCGGTCATTTAATTATCACGAGTGTATCATTCGAATGCGCTCAAGAAAATTTTAGCTTCCCCGATGGAAAATGTCCATTTATACATCAAAAGAATGATATTTTTGAAAATTTAAGATTGGAACGACTGGCTCGGTTGTCACTCATTCCAGTGGTGCATTAAAAAAAATAATCGGGTCTTGGTCTACAAATTGACACTTCCGAGGACCGCTGAATAAACCGTCGTCTACTTGCAGATCACGAAAAGACATTTTTAATGGACCACTGGAAGGGTTTGTTCGATTATCGCGCCAGTCATTCCAGTGGTCCATTTTCAAAAAAATGTATCTCTTGCTCTGTAAATCAGCATTTCCGAAGACCATTGCAGAAACCGTTGCCCTTTGATCACTAGAATTTTTTGGAAATTTTACCACTGGAATGGCTGACTCGGTTATAACCGAGTCAGTCATTACAGTGAAAATTTTTCAAAAAATTGTCTCTTGCTCTGTACATGGCCATTACTAAAGACCACCGGAGAATGACTGGCTTAAAAGACCACCATCATTTGAAAGTAATGTTGTATTTATTGACCACCTGTCTTTGGTGATCAGTTTATAAAGGACCACGCGGTGTTTCCAAGACAAAATCAGAAACATTTTAATTAGTAAGAAATGTTCTTTTGAATATTTTGAACGTAATTGTATTTGGAAGACCTTGATGCCTTAGGCAGCAATGTCTGCCAATCCAATTATGCTCAAAATATTCAACAGTAGGCTTACGTTTTATTTGGTTTTGAAAACAATATTAGGTCATTTTACATTGTTGAGTCCACTATGGACTGTTGTTGTACTCGTCCACGTTGTGTTGAAATCGGAGTCGAATACGGATTTTTCAACACAACGTGGACTTGTACAATAGCAATACATATTGGGATTCAACAATGTAAAATGAACTATTATATTTATTAAGCAAATAGACACAAAAATCAAAAGAAATTTACTTTAATCTAAGAAATACGATGAATTCTAATATTTGCTTAATGGAGTAACTGGTCTATTATCGATGCTATCAAATTTCCTTTTCTTTTTTACCACACCCGTGTGTTCGTATGTCTCAATTGACTCCATTAATTACCTCATCAACAATAAACTTGATCAACGCTGTAAAAGTTACCTCCCTTGACAACGCGATATAAAGAAATTAATGCGGAAAGAGTTATCGTTCTTTAACGTCTAATGCAGGTTTTAAGCGGCGTCCAATACGGATTTTACTGTCCAATACGGGTTTTTCACCGTTCAATATGGAACGATTATTGGATCGTCACATGGTACAATAGGACGCATTTCATTGGATAAACACACCCATGCGTATAATAAGATCATATTTCTGACCACTAATGTATAACTACATGGATTGCAACGCATAAAATACTATCTAAATGCAGACTCACAAAACTTCTCTACAACGCATATATTCGCCCCCACATTGACTACCGTCGCAACATATGGGGAAATGTAAATCAGAAAACCTTAGACTACACGTGTTGCCCGAATTATTTTAAAGTTGCATATTCACGGCAAAATTCCAGAAAATAAAATTGTCAAAATTGTATATTTTTAGAGGCTTAAATTGTGAGCCTAAATATAATGAAACGAAATAAATCCTAGCAATTGCATTGCGTATAATCTAATGATGATTTCATTATGCAAAAATTATTATAATTTTTTTAATTGTAAAATTTAATTAGAGGCACGAGTCTCTAATTCAACTTCACAACGTGATGGCATTATAATAATTTGTTCGAAATAAAATCATCATATGTTAAGATTTATTTCACTTCAATTACATTGAAATACCGGTATTCAATTTAAGCCTCTAAAAGTACACAGTTTGAACAATATTATTTTCACACATTTTGCTGTCTTGAATATCATCTGTAGGCTGATATATATATTCCCCATGTACTTGATTAAGTCTTGAATTGTATTGAATTTAAATGCTACCTGGCAGTCATCCTTGAGAGATCTCTTCCGCAGATTAACCCGTAACCCTCATATCAGCCGAAAAACGGCATCTGCAGTGGTCTTGAGAAATGTGCATTTGGAGACCAAGAAAACTCTATTTTTGAAATCTTACCACTCGAGTCACTGGCTCGATAACTGAGCCAGTCATTCCAGTGGTACAATTTCAAAAATAGTCTTCTCTTGGTCTGCAAATGGACATTTTCTAAGAGAAAATTAACTTTTTCTTGAACAAATTCAAGCCTTAAAGGGTTAAACTGGCACACACTGCCTGAGAGAATTGACATACAGAAGCTTACACTTACAATTAATCATATGACACCACTTTACATAAAGAATATTCTGTAATTTAAGAAAGATGGAAAGAATTAAACCCAATGGTTAGAATGGCACAACTACTGAATGATTTCAAGTAGAAGATACATATAGTAGGCCTAGTTCATGATTGTAAATATGTTGGGCGAATTAACAGCTGTAGCCACCATATGCATGTGGTTGCATGGAAGGCTGCTCGTGTGCGGGTGTGCGCAAGTAGAGGGGTGGCGTGCGGGTTACATTTTTTCACACCTTTTTCCTTTGTTCTTTTCCTCTATTCTCTCCTTTGTTATGTTGACACCCTTTTTCCTTTGATCTCCACCACATTTTGTGCCGGTTTTCCTTTGATGGACACAGCCCTCCACCATTCTAATTGGATGTTAGATGTAGAGGGTGGTTATAAGCCTCGCCCCTCATTAAATCATGTGTCTTCTGTCATACGATCAGGTGAGCTTAAGTGTAATTAGCGCAATAATGATTGACATGGGTTAATGCATAGTGTAAGTATGATTGACAAGTTGCATGGCTGGACTCATCTTTTCCTGTTGACTCATTCAATCACGAAGCCCCTCCCCTCGTTAAATCAAGTGACTCCTGTCATCCAATCAGGTGAGCTCAAGCATAATTAGCGCAATGATTAACAAGGATTAATGGATAGCGTACGTATGATTGACAGGTTGCATGTTTGGACTCGTCTTTTACTTGGAACTCATTCAATCATGGAGATACGCTCACTAAATCTTGTGACTCCTCTCATCCAATGAGGTGAGCTTTAAAACAACTCCGACCATGTGTAGCGATCATCAGAGTCATACAAAATTTAACGAATACATTTTCAATCGAGTTAGATTAATAACTACCTATTACATTTTTAACGTGCCTCGAGCGGGTGCAATATTGTTAAATAATTCCAGCCTAAGTTGACTCATGGGTGTTGGGCGGGTTACAGGCAATGATTCTTTCAGGGGTTTTCAATTAAAACAATACGAGTCATTTCCGCTGATTTCACAATTTTTTTATTTAAAAATAAATAAAATAATGTTTCAGTAAACATACAGTCGATAAATATACAGATGATAAAAATATAAAGTCGATAAAAAATATACATATGAATAAGCGAAAATATAAAAACGAATTATGTGTAAAACAAATACAAAACAGTCATTTAATTAAAATATAAAATGTACAAATGTTTTCGAGCGGGATCCAGCAACCTGTAAAGTTAATCAATAGACATGGAGAATGATGCGACTGAGGTAATCCGCGAAACTGATTTTAGAGCTATTATTTAAATAAATCTGAAAACGATCTAAGCAATACTGAACCCCTAACAGATTGGGTGTAAAGATAGGGTAGGGATTTTAGAGAGGTATCTGTATCTGTATCTGTATTAATACTGGGCAAAATTCATACTGAACATCACGCCCAGGTGCGCGTCTGGATAAAGATGACCATTCCATCTCAGGAATAAAAGCAGTTTATACACATATTTACAGTGATTGCAGAGGCTTAGATGGTCACCTCCCAGATGTAGCTCTTGAACGTGTCTACATCCGGTGCTGAGATAATGCTGTCAGCCTGCCATTCCAGATCGGCACAGTTCTTAGAATAAAAGAACCCTGGTAATGTTGGTTGCTAGTCTGGATTGTCTGTAGCTTTTGTGGGTGACTGCGCCTGGTGGTGGATATTAAATCTTTCTGAGGATGGTATTCGGGTGGTATTGCTACATGCCCATTTAGAAGATTTCCGCATGCAGGTTTCCGCAGGCTGGTCTCAGCAAGCAGGTTTCCGCAGGCAGGTCAATGATGTGGCACATTCTCATGACAGTGAAGCAGAACGAGTCATAAGATATCCATTAGATAGTCATACAACTAATACAAGATTAAAATGGTGGTTGTAAAGTTTTAGCCCAGCGACGGTAGCTTGAAAGTTAGAAGTTGCCCATTAACAAAGAGGACTACTATTATAAGTTACTGTACATGTACATTAACAGGCACAAGGTGCAGGATACGTCGCATAGGTCTTTGCAGCGCACTGAGCAAATTCCTACCAGACTGTGGTCGAAAGGTTAATTAATCACACGCAACATGCAGCGCGGAGGATTGAGTTCATTTTTCAGCATGGTCAGCAGATCTGCCGAGTCATCTACCTAGAATCACCATCAGCTGTACATTCCGTAGAATCACAGTGGGCCCATCAGGCCCCTCCAAGGAAGACTTCTCTAGAAAAGTTCCGTAAAGAGAGCTATTATATTAATTTCATTAATGGCCATCCGGGAGTTTCCAAAATTTATGTATCATGGATGTCCAAGACTGCCCACTAGCGCAGGAGATCTCAATTCCGAATGGCACTGCTGCTATGTTGGCACCGCAGTCGGTTAGCAGTTCTCCCGTGTCTAACGCTGCGCTGGTCCAGCAGTCTTGCTGACTGCTTCCATGCCGCCAATACTCTCTATCTTCGATTTTTCATCCCTTTTATACTACTCGTGACGTCAGAGGCAGGCGCTTCGGCCAATTAGTGGGCGAGCAGTAACCAATCAGCGTGCAGCCAGAAGTGGTGACGTGGCTCTCACGTGGACAGCGAATTCCCCATTCAGTTAATGCATACACGCGATTATGACGTCAAGAGTAATATTTCTAAAATAATTTAACGACATTTCTAACGATAACTCGGCCATTTCTGGTCCGATTTTAAAATGGTAAAATGTTCTGTAATCCTCGTTTTATTCCGAGAATAAGGTCTAAGAAAATCACAAGTACCAACTCGGTACACTATAGGCATACACTCTTTCGCAATTCCGACATATGTCAGCTAATCTCCGACGCGTGCGCATGCGCTCCATGCATTCTAACGGACTCAGCCATTTTTATTGAAAACCTCTCATAGAGCTTATATACGCATACTTTCCTACTCAGGGGGCGGGGGGCGTGCTTGGAGCGAATCCGGCATGGCCCTCCCATACCCAGCTTAGCTGGGATGGTCTGTATCTGTCCAGTCAATCTGTGCTACATTCCGCACCAGTATGGAACTTTTTAGACCATTTAGTTAAATTAATAACTTTTTATGTGGACGTGACTATCTACTAGTCATCTTCCTCCGCAAAGGATCGTCTTTACTTTTCCTGAGAATGAACCATATCAGTAGTATGGCTGCAGTATTTACCTAGCCACTGACTTCTGCATCGTGCCATGTCATGAACTATCGTGAACATGAGACTTCTTCCGTACCGATGACAAATAGATACTCTGTATTATTATATTATTATTGTCTTACTTTTATGTACCAGGTACTAATGACTAATAGGTACATCTCGGTCATTTGAGACCGCATTTTTATTGTTTATTATTATCATGTATATATTATCCTCATTTTCCCGTGCTAATAAGCACCGCACGGTCGAGTGACCTTCTCTTTTTACTGTATTTTCTAAAGTTAGTGATATGGCGGCAGACAACCATGTTAAATTGTTTTGTTTACTATAAAAATTCTTGGACCGCAGTATCACTAGGTTATACTATACAGCAACAACACCCGCATCACCTGGATCCCCGCACAGCATACATTTTTCACTGAGGTCGCTGTTCATGTTATCATTATGCGAACATGACATGCGACTGACTAACACCCTGGACTATTCTAGCTTGATGCGATAGGTTTATAGTAGTAGGGACGATTACTCGGTCAGAGACATTTTGTGTTAGTCTCTTTTACGGAGTAGCGGATATGTAACACCATGCTCTGGGTAGATTGTATAAATTGGCCATTTTCCTTAAGGCCTCCGCAATGAGTAATTGTCTCTGTCTACACTCCACCAGCCTTTGGGCTTATTAATTGTCTGGACCTCCTCCCGACATGTTATTTAGAGTTAGCTCTAGAACTATTGGGGTTCCAGTGTGGCTAGAAATAAAGTGGTGATTACCGCATACATCCCCTGAATATCCTCGGATACTGGTTAGTTAGAAAACCCCGCCAAAGTAGGAAGCACTGCGAAAACATATACATATAATTTAATACTGGCCTGCAGTGCATCTCTGGGCGATATTACTTCACCCTAATGACAGGTAAATGTTAGCTCCCCGGATACAGATCTGTATAAATCCATACCCGACACACCAGTGATGGAAAGGATTCAGGTCTCGATCTAACTCTACCAGTGACTGGGTGCAGTCTAAGAACCCACCACGCCCTCTATGGGAGGTCACTATATTTTGGATAGCTTTGTCCCCACCTTAAAATCTTGAATGTGCTTCCCAAAACGTATTTGTCCTTATGATGTTATGTGTGGTCATGACCTGACGGTAACAGGATCGTTATGTGATCCTGGAACTCTCATCTCATGATAAGTACGCATGCGTCTACTGGGGAGGATATTCTGAGGAGTGGCCTCATGGTTGCCGAACGTTCTCGCCTGAGAAACGAGCCATCTTCAATTGAAAAATCTAAGAAGACGCATGGAGAAAACGCTTCCCGAATTAGCTAGCCGCATCCGACGCCTCGTCACCAGAGCATACCCCAACACCAACCATGACGGAGTCACTCACCTCCATTCAGATACTTTCATTGATGCATTGAGTGGAGAACCGGCCCTCTAGGAAAAACTATTCCTTTTGGAGCACGGGAGCCTTCAAACTCTTACCGTGACAGCAGTATGCATCGAGAATTTCCTCGAGCAGGAGGAAAATGGTCGTCGTCAACTCCACCCTATCAATGAGCTAAATGATGCGAACATCCTCACTTCTACAGACCATCCACTTACAGTAACTAGTACCGACAGCAACAACACAACACAATCCGCACCACCTCCCCAAGGAGATCACACACCCTGAAGAAGAGGGCATAGCCAGTCCCATCGCGGAGGTCACAGCAATGCCACAGGATGCGGGAACCGGCAGAATAACAACAATAGACAGGCAACACATGATAAGTTAGAAGAGATCATGAAATAGATCTCTGCCCTCACTAATCTGGTCACCACACTTACCACCGCGGTGGCAACCCAACAAATCACACGACCGCCACCAACACACCCCACACACAACAACTCAACACATGCTATGCTACGGATGTGGTCAGATGGGTCATTGGAGGGACCGGTGTTCAAACCATCCGCCCTCTGCTCCATTGGCCACTGATCAACGAACACAACAGCCGGAGAATCCATTAAACCCGAGTTGGCACTGATTAGAGAGTCACTTCAGTGCCCCATTCTCAGACCCGGCTCAACTGCGGTCCTTCAACAGCGACTTCAGGTGGATTCATCACATAGTACAAACACTACACAAAACGACTTCACAGAAGCTGGGGCCTATGATGCGCACTGCATCCACAGCCACAACAATCAATCCCTCTATGGAAAATTGTGACCCCGCAATGGCCGTACCTACTAAACCCTCTTTCCTATGTAAAGCGGCAGTGGTTGGTTGTAGCAACTCCACTGAAACAGCGTTTATACAAGCACCACGACCCACCACCAAGGCACTTAACACACGGTGCCCTCTTGTGGTCTGCAACACCAACCAACGATCATCATCATCTCCAGCACCCTGTAGCAGTAGTCGTGACATGGATAGGAGCCAGCACAACGCATCATGGATCCGCAAAAGACATCGCCACAAACATCAGCATAAACAATGGCAACGACGCTGTTTCTTTTGCGCATCTCCTAAACACCCCCTGATGCATTGTCCAAAATGGCTAGTTCAAATAGCTTCGCTCCGTTCCGGTCCAATTCAAACTGCTGTCTATACCAACTCACAGCACACACCATCAACCTCAGATGCAGCACCCCTGCTACCCCCAGCTTCGTCGTCGCCAAAGCAAAATCAGCAGCAACGACGACGGGCTGGCCCCTTCCTCACTCAGCCAACAATCACACTCATGGAAGCAATCGAGAAGCAGGCCACTTTCAAACACGGCCACACCGCAGCTAAGAAGGCTCCTCAGACCACAGTCTTGGAGACTCATCCGCAAGCACACAGCAAAGTTATCTATAAGTGTGCTTGCTTGTTCGATGGAATATCTACCGATGCCACGGTAGACACTGGAGCTTCCATCACTGTCTTTAGCAAGCGTCTCTATGAGAGTATCCCACTTCATCAGAGACCACCACTTAGGCCTTCTAACATATTTTTACAAACAGCCACAAGGGCTGATGTTCCCATGGCTGGAACGATTACCATCGTAATACAGATAGATGAGATGCAATTCATTCAGCAAGTTGTCATCGCCTCTATCCAAAACGATGCCCTACTATGTTCTGATTTTCTCAGTGCCAGTAAAGCCGTCATTCACTGCAGACAACATGAATTAGACATACACGGCCGTTGCATGCCCCTCGAATTGGCGGCATCACTGTACAATTCATGTGCAGTGATTGTAGCATCAACCGCATAAGTTGAGCTGGGACAAGCGGAAATCCTATAGGCCACCGCACCACAGTTAGGAAATAATACACACATTGCCATGCTGGAACCTGACCCTGAATACATGATTGCCTCCAAATGCGCAAGTCCACGGATGATAGTGGATACCACCAACAAAAACCATATACCCTACCAGGTATTCAACAGAACAGCCGATCCTATAACGCTTGGCCCCAACGTTTGCTGCAGCCATTTGGAGGATGTGATTTCCCTGGAAACAGCTCCCAATACACCTACAGCAAAAGCAGATTCTGACGACAACATACCGGAACACCTGCATGACCTATATTTGCGTGCCACAGTTGGACTGACGCAATCTCACAAGCGTGATGTACGATGGATCCTGTTTAAATACCATCAGAGTTTTTCCACAGGGGATATGGACCTGGAAGAAGCTCACCTCGTGCGTCACTCCATCAACACTGGGAACAATTGACCTGTACGGCAGCTGGTACATCATCTTCTCATGCATAGAGAGACAGAGGCACATCAACAAGTGAATGACATCTTGCAGACGGGCATCATAGAGCCTTCAGCGTCCCCCTGTGCCAGTCCCATTGTACTTGCAGACAAGAAGGATGGATCTTTGCGGTTCTGTATCAACTACCTCTGTCTTAATGATCTAAGCGTTAAGGACACATATCCGTTACCTCAGATAGATTAAGCATTAGATTCTTTGCCCAGAGCCAGATGGTTCTGCACCCTTGACCTGGCAAGCGGTTACTGGCAGGTAGTCATGGATGAGGCTGACCGGGAGAAGACCGTCTTCGTCTGTAGAGACGGTCTTTTCCACTTCCGCAAGATGCCCTATGGCTTGTGCAACGTTCCAGGAACATTCGAGCATCTAATTTAGCAGGTATTAACTACCCTGCAATGAAAGATCTGTCTCTGCTATATTGATGACGTTATCGTCTTTGGGCCTTCATTTGAGCAGACCGTGTCCAATTTGGGTAAAGTCTTAATGCAGTTCCGTACCACCAACCTAAAGCTCAAACCCAAGAAGTGCCATTTCTTCCGTCAGAGTGTCGAGTTTCTTGGACATGTAATATCCGCAGATGGAGTGGCCACTCAACCTTCCAAAACTCAGGCAGTGGCAAACTGGCAGACACCAGCTTCCGTAATGGATACGCAAAGTTTCCTCGGGCTCTGCCAGTACTATCGCCGGTACATCCATCACTTCAGCGAGATTGCATCTCCTCTCTTCCAAATCACTGAAAATGATCGACCCTTCGAGTGCACGAGTGAGTGTGAGGTTTCCTTCAGGGCGTTGAAGGACTTATTAACAACTGCGCCTATTCTCGCTCATCCTAACCCTAACCTCGATTTCATCTTAGACACTGATGCATCCAATTTTGCGATTGGTGCTGTTTCATCACAGGTCAAAGAAGATGGAACGGAGCAGCAACTGGGTTATGGTCCGCCTACTCTGAACAAGATGGAGAAACGATACGCAACCACTAAGCAAGAATTATTAGCTGTGGTGTACTTTGTTAAATACTATAAACACTTTCTATACGGACACCCATTTACCCTACATACAGATCATGCCTCACTATGCTGGCTCAGAAACATAAGAAATCTGGAGGGCCAGGTAGCAAGGTGGCAGGAATCCCTGCAGGCCTTTAACTTCAATGTTGTTCACTGTCCCGGCAAGGTGCATGGAAATGCTGATGCCCTGAGCAGAATCGGGCTTGAGGGTGAACAAGAAGTGACCACCACCATAGCACATACAACGCAGCCAGCTCCCATGTTCCCTGAGCTGTGGTGCACAGACTGGGATGCGGGGGAGCTCACCCATGAACAGGCAATGGACGTGCAGACACGGAAGATATACACGTTGGTCCAGGAGGGGGTACACCCTCCAAAGGAATCTGTTAGTTCTTTATCTGCCACGACCAAATATTATTATCAAGGGTTTGGGGAATGCCACTTGAACAATGGCGTTCTCTACATAAATAACCTGATAATAATTCCTGAGTGCTATAGGGTCATTAGACTGCAACAACTACATGACCACGCCAGACTTTTGGCCTTTGAAAGAACAACAGAGCAGATTAAACAGAGATTCCACTGGATCGGGATATGCGATATTGTCATGGCTTGGGTAGGCAAATGCGTCCCCTGTCAAAGATACCTCTTTTGGCCAGCTTTACACCGCACTATTACAAATTAAAATTGTGGGTGCACCATGGGAGCAAATGGCTGTTGATGTGCTTGGTCCCTTGAATATGATGGATGTTGGAAGCAAATACATCCTCGTATTGCAAGATTACTTCACGAAGTGGGTAGAAGCATTTACTTTGCCGAACCAAGGGGCATACGCAGTGGTGGAGGTTCTGTCAAACAATGTGTTCTGCCATTTTAGAATGCCTTATGTGTTATATATCGACCAAGGTAGCAACATCTCTGTTAGAGAGGTTCAACAGAACCATCACAGTGATGCTGACTAAGGAAACACACCTTGATTATCACGATTGGGATCTAGGACTCCCATATGTGCTCATGGCATACCACACTTCAATACATTCCAGGACGGGTTATACCCTGGCTCAGTTAATGTTAGGCCATGAATTAGCCTTACCCCTGGATTTGGCCATGCCCAGAATTCCAGCGGAGAAAAATTCACCATCTCTCTATGGAGAGCTCATGCGGCAGAGGATAGAACAAGCGTCAGGAAACATTGCATGACCGACGGGTGCATGGAGACCCATATGAGGCATAAAAAAGGGTCTGGGTTCACAAACACAACGTTCTGCAAACGTGCTGAGTAAACTGAGTTACGAGTGGAAAGGCCCCTATGTGATCGTAGGTAAGAAGTCAGGCGTGACCTACTCGATCCGTGCCTCAGATGGCATAACCTCAGTCATCCACTTCGATCATCTTAAACCTTGTGTTAGCAACGACCCAGTGCCAGAGCTTGGACCGGGCACTACATTTAGCACTGGTACCAAGACCGATGGATCTACGGAAACAGGTATTCCCGACATTAGCGCAGAGCACCGTGGTGCTAGTTCAACCCTTCGCCTACCAAGCTGGGAGTCCGCTGAACAAACGGTTAATTCTGAGGATGATGACGAGCCACGTACTCGCCCTCTCTCTCCTCAGAGCAGGTCTACCTGGTCTGGGAAGTCGTATTTGAAGACTTTCACGTTTGTGCTGTCCAAGGTGGCGGACGGAAATGTTGTTCCGCCGACCTCTTCCCATTCCCACCCACTTCATACTATTGCCCCAATTATAGAGTTGCCACAAGCAGAGGCTGAGGCTGTCCCAAGCCATGCGTCTAGTGGGGTGGAACATATAATATGTAGCATGGAAGAGAAGAGGCTAGATGAGGCCTTGGCCAGTTGCAGAGAACAGGAAAACCACACAGCTCAGAGCACCCCTTGTCCAAAACACAAAACCGCCGAACCATTCCCC
The DNA here is from genome assembly GCA_034401795.1 of Chaetoderma sp. LZ-2023a. NCBI lineage: Eukaryota > Metazoa > Mollusca > Caudofoveata > Chaetodermatida > Chaetodermatidae > Chaetoderma > Chaetoderma sp. LZ-2023a. Next base: position 87,533,077 of record CM067362.1, read on the forward strand.
ATCCAAGTCACGTCAGTGACACCAACCTACCCCACCCGCACTCCAATTGGGGTCCCGCATTTCTGCACCAAGCTCGGACATCACACGTCCTATCCCTCTCACACTTCCCTCGTCGTCTGTTGACTGTCCATCTTCAGATATGAGAGAGACTACTGTTTCAGAGGAGGGAGCCTCCCACACCACAGCCATCCCCATGTCTGGTGGTGAGCGGGGAGGCAGCCTGTTCAGTAGATTCTCTGCTCGATTTTTCCCGGTACCTAAAATCTATGACAAGGTACCAACCGTCATGTAACAGGACATGTCCATCCCCATCCAAAGGGCAACCCCGACCACAGCCACACTACCAAGCCCCACGTGAACAGTCAGAACATCACACCAAGACACAGAAAGACAGAGGACCAGAACCACACTTGCCCTCATGGCTGGATACGTCAATTGTCCAATGCGCGAATACGACATACATGGCTGATTATAAGAGATTTAACAGAGACATTCTGCATCCCATTACAACGAACAGCTTATTCGTCACCAACTAAGTACGTCATCAACAGTATAACAGCATGCACCTAACTTTTGTAACAGAAGAAGTTAGACATATTTTTCGCAACATTCCCTACCGCACGAATGCGGGGAGCTCATCACCCGTTGCAAACGCTACTTTTCTGCAAAGCAACAGACTTGGTATTCCCCAGCTTGGAAACCTGGATATGCCAACCCCGCAATGTACCAGCATCACGCAGCAACCCCGACTGCCCTACAACAGAACACTACCATTCACAGCACAAGTCAACATTTTCCACAAGCACCCTCCTACCGTGGTATGCAGAAAACTGATCATACGGAGAGGAGGAAAACCTAGTAATCACCAACAGTACATGCCGCCAGGACATCCCCACCCCTCGGAAGTGACACCTATCCGCTAAAAGACAGTAACTTCAATTACACATAAATACAGGTTTCTTTTTATTAAGAGAGCCGGATGACCGCAGTCTGTCGTCAGTAGCTAGTATGCGATAGGAACAGGAAGTGGAATTCAATAATGGTCTGATTCAAGCTACGACAGCCCCCTGTCTTGGTCATCCCCGCTCTAAGTATTCCTGTCCCGTCTCTGCCATTACAGGGAGAATACATTCAATGTCCGATAAAGTTATCATCGCAGACACTGCAGAGCCCCTCCCCCAACTGCACTAGAACTTTGACACTTCACGACAGTGCCGGAATCATCCAAAGAAAATAGCCACGCGTATCTACAGACCACATCAACATGATAGAACCACAGACACTCAGGGTGACTGTTTCACAATCCATACGACGGTATTGTAATTATTTAACCTGTGACACACATTTTCCGAGTTGTACTGTAAAAATTAAGTTTGTGTCTAGGTGTGGTGAAATTAGTCCTACCTATCGAGGAGAATGCTTGGCAGTCTGCCCACCCGGTAAATACAGTCCTGCTTGGCGGGATCAGTATGCTTGACTCCCGCAAGAAATGGATCTGTTTAAACCAAACAATAAATTACAGACAGCTAAACTGTTATAATTATGATTGGGAGCAAAAATGGTCCACCGCGACTACAAATCATTAATGCACAGGCTGGAAAGGCAGCATCAAAACTTTGACAGTTTAAAACACAGAAGTTTCAAAAACTCTCTTATCTACAAGTTCCGCTCAATAATCAACAAGAGCTGGAATAATACATACTATGCACGGAAGGAAGGAGTGCACTGATGAAAACCACGCGCAAATAGGCACACTGTTCTTCAGAACAGATATTCAGGAAGCCATGTTTCAACTTTTCGCACTAATTTACAAGAATCAGCAACACTAATAGCAACGGGCACGCCTAGTATGATCAGCAACGTGCTTTCAGAACAAGAAACCATGTGATCAACACCACTGTTTTCCGGTAAATTAGATCAAAGACTATGAACACACGAATCACCCTCCCACGTAGCTACCACACGTGAGATAGAGGAGGCGAGAGGCGGCGGGTCAGAGTCACAGACCGCTGACCTAATCACGCTCTCCCCACCCATCAGGCATTCCAACCTGAAATTTGAATAGGCCGGTTTATAAGTATCTAACTTGGGAACCTACTCACTATAATTAAAAGGTCAGCATCCACAGGAATAAGTAGTTCTCGATTTTAATGTTGATCGAAGGCCCAATTTTCTGATACATGGAGATATGTGATTTTCTTTTATTAATATAATTATATTTGCCTTCTATTCATGAAGAGAATGTTAAATCTGACTCCAGGAGAATAAAATTGGCAGAATCCTTTTACGGACATGACCGATTGACCCCAAACTTTTTGGGTGTGGTCATCCGCTCTCCTGTGACGTCACCAAAATCTATAGAAGGAGGAGATCGCACATGGAAAATTCATCTTCCCTTCAAACTCGATACTAGGGAATATTGGGCATTAGGCTACTTTCGTGTCGCAAACCAAATTCTGCTAAATCTTTATCTTATTACTTTAAGTGGCCCTTAGGAAAGTTATGAAGAAATATAAAATAGGTTAGGTTAGGTGACTTGCGGTTCCGCACTTAAAACAGAAATGCAGAAATAAAGATGTTTCTTGCGGAAGATCTGGCTTTGTCCGACAGCTTGATAGAAGAAAATCAGAAAAGAACGGTGAAGAAATTGCTGTATACTTCATTATTATTTAATTGACAGCCGTGTAAACGCGGATTTTCCCGCAACTCAGATTTTACATTGCATATCAACTGAAACCATTTTTTTCAACGTGCATTTTGGTCAGATTGCAAATATTTGTTTTCAGCAACACGGTATGAAGTGACTCGTGCTTCGACGTCTAAGCATCATGTTCTCGTAGTTAATCTTCAGCCCGGGGAGCCGGACGAGCCTCTTGACATTACAGCTCCAAGATTTGAAGCTCGTACCACACTTGAAGTAATTCCTATCGGAAAAATGGTCAAAACAAAGCGATTGAAGAGCAACCTACTCCTCCGCATTCCATCACCACTACCACGGCAACACCAGCAACCACATCAGAAGTAACCACAACACCAGCGAGACCAGCACTAACCACACCGGCAGTACCCTCAGTTCTGGCTACACCAACAACCACCGTCGTACAACCAACAACAGTTGTGACAAGTGTACCCATAGTGACTGTGCCTAGGCTTCCTTTAATTTTACAAAACATTTCCGATAGTTCAGCATCTCCACCAGATTTAACCATCGACGAGGGAACCACCCGCAGAAACAGTACGACAAACAATGCCATCGAGCAGCACTACTTCCACCACAGTCACCACGTCAACACCCGCAACCAGCACTCCTCACACCATATCCGTGGATCCCGCTATCCATAAGGCCACTACACCAGATAAAGTGTACTCGGGGAAACGCCGCATAATGCACCAACCAGACACCCGAGCAGTCCCACATGCATCCGCCACCAGACTTATTCACGCTGCCAAGAACCGGAAACTCACCACCAGCACCACTTCTTCACGCCTCATCACTGCATTCAGAAGACAGAAATCCGCACCAGCTACTAACACTACCACCGCGACGACTACCATGATGACAGCAACCACCATGACCGACCGGACACCCAGCACCACATCAATTCATCACATCATGCCAACGTCGACACCTCATGTGCTAGACAGGACTTTTCCAAATCTATCCCCTACCTCCTCTGGCAGCAGTACGGAGGATGTAACCAAAAGTATCTCAGCATCTCGACTATACCCACCACATCCCGCATATGCAGATCGCGGCACCCAAACCTATTGGGGTAACTTTTCAGCTGATGCCTAAGGCAATTACTGTCGTGGATTCAGCAGAATGTTTATTAAGTTGTTCGGAAAAGTGAATTATGCTTATTATGTTTATTCTTTAAATATTATTCTTATTATTATTAATAGTTTTTAAAATTGATACCCTGTCCCTAGGCTGACCACGGCCATCCTACACATCTATGCTAATTATCGCATAGCTGTGTCTCACCAATAATAGCTGTAGATCCCTATACTGCAATCACACCCTATATGGTGTAAGTACACAGCATACCGCAGCGAACATATCATTATCCCGATCATGCAGTCCTAGCTATTGCTGGGACCGCCTGATGGCTGTCTAATGTTTTAAGAACATTATTATTATTAACCTAATAGTTTTCTTATTATTTTTCTTCTTGTTTTAGATAATGAGACGGATAATGGTTGGTGAGAGCCATCCATGCAGACTCGCAATAAGGGGCCCCACTGTATGCATGTCCTCATATATCGACATGCATACGTAATTTACTGTTTTAAAAACTTGTGATATGTATATATAAATATATATATCTTTATTTTTACATGTTTATTTTTATATCATAACTTCATTCTGGTATGTTGGAGATTGGGCGTTCTCGGCGGAAACTTAATTATCCGTCACCCAAGAGAACGCCCATGCGAGCGAGTGTTTTAGCTATAATCAGGGTAATAAAACAAATAAAAGATCACGTACCACAGCATGAAACAAAAAACCATAAAAGGCCCGGAAAAATAAATACAGGGCCAAAAATCAAAATCAAAAATATGCCGCCCTCTCCAAACTCTTTCGCATGCTTACTTCTCTGGTAATCCATGCATCTCTCGCATCAATACTCCTCTCGGCGACACACCTACACGAGAAATCTATAATTCTCGCCTAGCATGTGCCCTGTACGTTCGATCCACGATGGTGGTATCGTTCGTCACAGGTGCCAAACTAGGAGGGGTGGTGTAGCACGGGTCGACCGATAATGGTACAAACCGTCCCAGCCAGGCTGGGTACGGAACGGTCAGGACGGGTGAGTTTCGAGCACGACACCCCCCCCCCCCCACGCCGTATGACAATACGTGTCTGTAGAGCCGATTACGAGAGGATCGTAAAATGACTACATCTGTAAGATTGCATAGTGCGCATGCGTGGGCATCATAGATTGCTTAACAACGTGCATTAGAGTTTGACAGAAAAAGCTTCTCAAATAGTACAGAGTTGGTACTTGTAATCTTTTTAGATTGTATCTTTCACACCGTTCTTGGGCTCAGTCATGACCAGAATGAAGCGAGGATTCCAAAACTCTTTACCATTTCAAATTAAGAATTGGCTGGGTTATGGGCCCACTTATTCTATTTTTAAAATATTGAACCCCCATCGGCTTAGCGCATGTATGCTCTCAGAACATGGGTACTATAGTGCGCCACATGACCCGAATCCCTCCCTCTGAAGCGTGCTCGCTGATTGGCGGTGTCATTCCATCTGTGACAAAACAGGCAGTATATAAGTGTGGTCGAAAAATCAGTTTCGAGAGCACTCATGTGGTGGTGAGGTGCTTGGTCTGAGGAGGATGAGCGCTAGTGAATGCATTCCACAATGCAGATATCCAAGAGCTGCTGTGGATCCTTTTGGTTTTCAGACTTGTTCTCTTTGGGGCACAAGCCACTACATCCGCAACTGCAGTTTTTGTAAACTCCTGGAAGATATTATCCAGGGGCAATAAACAAAGTAAAGTCAGGTAGCCCAAGACACTAATTCTGCAAAGGGACCTTTCGAGCAGATGTAGCTCGTCGTTCAGAATGTGGTGCGAGAGATGTACTCAGAGGTCTGCCATGCCACGCAACCAGTGGTGGAAATTAATCCGCACATCATGTGTTCTCATTTTGACATTTTCGGCCTGAGTTTTGGGAACATTGCTTGATGCATCGTGTGAGCTATTCGATGCATCTCATCTTGTGGACCCTCAGAATGCATCCGCATTAACTAACATACTTCCATAGCCCATCAAGAATTGTAGGACACTTTCCAACTTCCGCACCAGTACGGAACTTTTTAGACCATTCAGTTAAATTAATAACTTTTTATGTGGACGTGACTATCTACTAGCCATCTTCCTCCACAAAGGATTTTCTTCCCTTTTCCTGAGAATGAGCCGTCTCAGTAGTATGACTGCAGTATTTTCCTAGCAGCTGACTTCCGCATCATACCATCTCACGTTCCAAACTGTGTTGCGCTTTCAACCATCGTGAACATGATACTTCTTCCATACCGATGACTAATAGGTACTCTGCATTATTATATTATTATTGTCTTACTTTTATGCAACAGGTACTGATGACTAATAGGTACCTCCCGGTCATTTGAGACCGCATTTTTATTGTTTATTATTATCATGTATATATTATCCTCATTTTCCCATGCTAATAAGCACCGCAAGGTCGAGTGACCTTCTATTGTTACTGTATTTTCTAAAGTTAGTGGTATGGCAGCAGCCAACCATGTTAAATTGTTTTGTTTACTATGAATTCTCTTAGACCACAGTATCACTAGGTTACACTATACAGCAACAACACCCGCATCACCTGGTTCCCCGCACAGCATAAATTTTTCACTGAGGTAGCTGTTCATGTTATCATTACGCGAACATGACAGGCGGCTGACTAAAAACCTGGACTATTCTAGCTCGATAGGATAGGTTTATAGTAGTAGGGATGATTACTCGGTAGGAGACACTTTGTGTTAGTCTCTTTTCCGGAGTAGCGGATATGTAACACCGCACTCTGGGTAGATTGTATAAATTGGCCATTTTCCTTAAGGCCTCCACAATGAGTAATTTCTCTGTCTACGCTCCACCAGCCTTCGGACTTATTAATTGTCCGGACCTCCTTCAATCACGTTATTTAGAGTTAGCTCTGGAACTATTGGGGTTCCAGTGTGGCTAGAAATAAAGTCGTGATTAACGCATACATCCCCCGCGTATCCTCGGACACTTGTTAGTTAGAAAACCCCGCCAAAGTAGGAAGAACTGTGAAAACATATATAGAATTTATTACTGGCTTGCAGTGCATCTCTGGGCATCATTACTTAACCCTAACGACAGGTAAATGTTAGCTCCCTGCGTACAAATTAGTATAAATCCGCACCCGATACACCAGTGACGGAAAGAATTCAGCTCCCCATTTAACTCTACCAGTGACTGTGTGCAGTCTTAGAACCCACCACGCCCTCAGTGGGAGGTCACTATAGTTCGATAGCTGCATCTTTGTCCCCACCTTAAAATCTTGAATGTGCTTTTCAAAACACTTATTTGTCCTTGTTATTTTATGTGTGGTTATCGTTATCTGATTCTGGAACTCTCATCTCATGATAACTATGCATGCGTCTACTAAGGAAGATGTTCTGTGGGGTGGCCTCACAGTTGCCGAACGTTCTCGCCTGTCAGACTTATGTATATTATAAGATAGTTAGCTTACATTGCCGATTGCGGCTAAAACTGGACTTGGACCCAATAACTAAAGGATAGGGTAGGAATTAGCAGAAGGCCCGCATAAATAAAGCGCCAACTACGAACACAAACCTTTGGATCTCACATTAGATGGCGGTGTTGAATTCTTCGGAAATCACCCACCCACCTTCACATAAAACAGCGTGCATCACAACAGCCATATAGTTTCACTAGGTTGACTTGTTTACACACTTTAGTTTTAAGAAGTTAGAAGAGTGGCCGTTTTTGCCATCTCTCTTCCTCCGCTTCGGTGTTGGGGGCATTTTCCTGTGACAGAGGCCCGTGCGAGGCACTTTCCTCTCACAACAAAACATTGTTCCATAGTGATTAATTTGGTTTATATTAAACTGACTAAGTAGCCGCACTAGGACCTTTATGGGGGTACCTCACGGATCTCACTCCGTGAGGTACCTTTGGCGAGGACCACGATTATGAGTCATCAACCCAGCCCCATGTACTAGACTTCCTCCGGGTAGCAACAAATGGGTACGATTATTTAACTGCACCATATTAATTATTGTATGTATCCTTAATATTATTTCCTGGCTGTAAAATGGAGCCATGGAACCCTCACACTGGTAACACCAACAGCGTGGACGAGACAGTGAGGTTCAACTTTGGCAGTGATGGTTGCACGGCCCTACTGGAATGAGAACGTTCCAGCAGCTTTTGAAGTCGGTTTCTCTATGATCTGGCAATGCGCAACACCAGCTCCGAAACTCCGAGATCCACGGCTAACCAGCTATCTCACCCCACCATGCAGCGCACCTTTGTGCTGCAGAACGGGAATGTCCGGTGGACCAGCGAGCATGCCTGGAGGCTACAGGTGGTGCCCGATGTGGGGCCCGAACACAACGTGAACCCACGTCCACCCGAATGTTCCGTTCTCCGTTTTACTACAATCTGTACTCTCCCCACTCAGAGGTGGAGTACTATGATGGAAGGGTGGCCCGAGCACTCACTGAGTAAATTATTCTGAATTACAGGACGCACCATTAGCATGACCACAAGAGTACTCGCCGATCAGTGAGGAGGCTTTGTGTGATGCCTCCCAGGCGGATGCATCTTTTATAACCCTGTCTGACATCCTCGTGATAAGTACGCACGCGTCTACTGAGGATGATATTCCATAGGGTGGCCTCATGGATGCCGAACGTTCTCGCCCGTCAAGCTTATGTATATTAAAAGATAGTTAGCTTACATTGCCAATTGCGGCTAAAACTGGACTTGGACCCAATAACTAAAGGATAGGGTAGTCGTCAACCCGGCCCCATGTACTAGACCTCCTCTGGGTAGCAGCAAACGAGTACCATTGTTTAACTGCACCATATTAATTATTCTATGTATCTTTAATATTTTTCCCATCCGTAAAATGGAGCCTTGGACCGTCACACAAGTGACACCAACAGCGTGGACGAGATAGTGAGGTTCAACTTTGGCGGCGATGATCGCATGGCCCCACTGGAACGTGAACGTTCCACCGGCTCTCGAAGTTAGTTTCTCTATGATCAGGCAATGCACAACACTGTCTCTGCAACCCCGAGATCTGTGGCTAACCAGCTATCCCACCCCGCCGCGCCATGCACCTGCGGTGCTGTGGAATGGGAATGTCCGGCGGACCAACGTGCACACCCTGAGGCTAGACTAACGTGGGGGAGCACACATCTGCACCACAGTATTTCCACAAATCAATGTTAGGCTTACCACTCTGTTCTGGATCTGTAATTCTGCAGCCACTGTTAGCTCACTCCCTGAAGACAGGGTAAATATTCCTCTTTTTCGTCTGACATCCCTTTTGCAAGGCACCAATCTTAGCGCTTGTGGTTGGCAATCAAGTATAATATGGTCAATTTTAAAATTAAAACAGCAACTATATAAAGATATTTCTATTATAGTGTTCTAGCATCAACGGTTTGTTAATTCTTGCATTTAATTAAAAGACAGTTCATATTAACAGCTCGTACACTTACATTGCAGCCACTCTGATGTCAGAATTTTAAACTTCAATTTAAAATAGGAGATGAACTGTGTTCACTTTTCGGCAAATTTGGTGGATAATGTTGCTGTCATAGACAGCAACATCATCAACCGAATTGTTGGAAAGTGTACACCAGTTTCCACTGCAGAGGATAGAATTAGTATTGACATCAGGGTGGTAAGGATCAAAGTCTAAAATCTCATGGTTTCGAGGAGACTTAATTAAGCAACACCAGTCAAATCATTCAAGAACAAACTAGAAATCGACTTCAAGGAAAGAACTTTTGAATTAAACTGAACAAGCCATACTACAACAAAAAACTCTGAGGCAATAGCAAGCCAATTAATGGCTTATACCTTGTAATATGATGCTGATGATGATGTCAGCAGCCCCTCTGAAGCTTCAGGAGCATATATCTCATGAGTGAGTTTATAGACCTCAATCATGTCCTCTCTCCTCCTTCTGTACCGCATCATGGGCATGTTCAGTTTATCTATATAGCTCATGTTGCTTAATGTTGAGACTTGTTTCGATGCTCGCAGTAGTACATTTTCTATTAAGACTACATCGTCTTTCAGATGAGGGCTCCACACACATACTGCATACTCAAGGTGAGGTCTCACTAGGACCTGGAACAGCTGCTTAAACATTTCCTCATCTAAGTGAGTAAATGTTCTTCTAATTAGCGCCATAATGCTGTTCGCCTTGTTAACTTGGGCTCAAATGTGGCTTGAGAAGGTTAAGTTCATGTCTACCATGACCTCAATGTCCTTTTCCTGTTGTGTATTCTCAAGATTCACATATGTCCCATCTTGCTTGTAAAGGTGGTAGCTCTTCTCATCTGGGTGATTTCCTCCTTTGCTCTCTACCGTTAATACTTTGCACTTATATGTGTGGAATCTCAATAGTCATGTGTTTGACCACTCCTGAAGGGAGTCGAGATCCCCTTCCACTGCTTTTTCATCTTCCTTGCATCTGATTGGCTTGTAGATTTTTGCATCATATGCGAAGAGATAACATGTAGATCTTACAGAGTCAGGGAGATCATTAATGTATATCACAAACAGGATAAGGCCTAAAACACTGCCTTGTGGGATTCCACCTGTTACTGGGTGGTTTTCTGAAACCTGTACATTGAGCACGACACATTGCTTTCTGTTTGAAAGAAAGTCCTGGACCCGTAGTATTATACGTTCACTTAAACCATATTTTCTCAACTTCCTGATGAGTTGCCTATGTGGGACGGTATTGAACGCCTTCATAAAGTCCATATATATGGCATCAATTTGTCCACCTTTGTCCACCACTTTTGTCCATTCATCCAGTACCTTTAGTAGGTGCAATGCTGTTTATCCTCCTTCCATAAAATCAAATTGCCTTTTGCTGAACAATTTGTTTCTCTTCACATGTTCTATTATTTCTGACCACACTAGCTTTTTCATTAAAGGACAATTCTGGGATTGGTAAACATGTACTTTATTTGAAAGACTATTATATGACTAACATATTGAATCCTAAATAAAAACAATAGACAGATATCACGAGTAATTATACTATCGTAAACATGGGATTATTTTGTCTCTTTGGTGGCGCCATTTTCTTGCAACGAGAGCGAGATTTCACGAGATCCTGATGTCATTCCCACACCAACGCTATCTTTGCCGAGCATGAAGGCTGTACAGTAAATATGTATAAGCATGGAGGCCTAACATGTGCTAATTTGTAATCGTTAGGACATTTTTCAGTTACGCTAGTAAGTCTTTCAAGTAATTCTAGTATCCGAAGTCAATGGGGAATCGTTAACCCCTAGACCGCTGAAGCATAGATTCCATTTTCTCTATCCTGTCAGAATGCTTTCATTTTGGCAACAATGCTGCTGTAAGTCATTGCTGTATACGACAGCAACACGTTTCAGGAACATTTTTTTTCAAAATCTACTCAGGCACTATCTCTGTAAGTAGGCTATTACGCATTTTACACCATGCGATAAGGGTTAAATGAAGTGGCACACTTGACACATGCGCATTGTCAAATTACTCAGCCGACTCAAGATGACTCAAGATACCATTATAACGTGTGTCGCAGGCAGTGTAAATATATATTCCAAGAAAACATATGATAATATTGCAGGAACCACGAACCGATTGTAATAATTCTGATAGCTACCTGTAGCTGCAAATTTGAAGATTTATCCAATGTTAGGATGTTAGAATCGGCCTAGTGGTCCAAAAGATACACTGCGGGAAAAGCTAAGACAGCAAAATTTCAAACAAAACTTCGGAATGCCCTTTATCCATCATCATCTCTTCAATATCAGAATAAGTATTACAGCTACAATAACAGAATTTGCCATGCCGAAGCTTTATAATGTTATCACATAACCGGAAAAATTCCATCAAAATACCTTAATTATTGAAATTACTACAGCTTGCCGGGCAATATTGATCAGATGATGAAAATTCTCAGATTTTATGTCAAAATGTTAATTCATTTGGTGATATCTCTGGCAATATTCACGTCAGCAAAATTATAATTGGTCAGGCAAATAGCCATTTCTTTCAGCTTTAAACACACTCCAATTTAATGACAATACGCAAAGATAGAGTCTGCCTGACAAAACCCATCTCATGCTGAATTTTACCAAAATAATCTTTCAAATAAAGCACACTTTTTATCATCCCGGAATTGTCCTTTAATTTACACAATACACTTGTCAGACTTACTGGTCTGTAATTTCCTGGGTCAGATTTGGACCCCTTTTTATAAATTGGTGTGGTGTTGGCTGTCTTCCACTTATCTGGTACTATCACCTTATCCATAGATTTGTTAAATATAATAGTCAAGGGCATGCACAATTTCTCTTTTAGCGCTGCTAATGCTTTGGGATATATTCCATCTGGGCCAGGTGATTTGGTTTTATCTATTTCCTTAAGTATTTTCAGCACACTATCATGGGTGAATGTTTTGTCATGGGATTCCAATTCTGGTTTTAGTTTCTGGGACTCTGGCACGGGATCATCTGGTTCACACGAAAAGACGCTAATAGAAAAAGTCTGCCAGTTCATTAGCCTTATCTGTATCTTCACTGGCAATCTGAGTTATACCATCTTTCTGAACTTTTAGCTCTGAGATGCCACTTTTTACTTTCCTCTTTGAGTTTACACATTTCCGAAATTGCTTTGGGTTAGCTTTGGCATTCCTGACTATCTCATTTTCATTATCTCGCTTAGATTTACATATTAGCCCTTTCACTTGGTTTCTAATGTACTCTCTATGCGTACCATTGACAACTCGTTCCAAGTCAACTCATAGCAGTGTCTGGACCACTCGTACCAGGTTTTGAGACCACTCGTACCACAACCGGTCAATCCATAACACCATTACTTTCAGTATAAATATGATATTGACATAATATCTTGTACGAGTTGACTTAAAATCTGGTACGAGCTGTTCAAATATTGTAATAATAATTCTGTGTTGGTGGGAGTTCGTGTGTTTATGCCTCATTACCATTACCATTTGTGCATGCGTATGTGCGTTTTGGCTCAGTACCAGACCAGTAACCAACGTCATCAGGTTTGTAGGCAAATGCCTCTACTGCCATCACATCCCAGATGTGAGAAGGGAAATCTGTAGTGGCAGTGTACTCAAACTAATCTAATCTGCACGCATCAGTGACATCGTAAATATTTGAATCAGGGCACACCAACCTTTTTCATGCCAAATTTACTTAAATCTGATAGACAAGAGCCATTTCTATTGTCCTCTCGACCAATCAGATTCACATTTTTTTGGCGGCATGGACTAATTCAAATATTGAAGACATCACTGATGATGTCAACAGTGCTCAACCAATCAGAACAGCAGCCCATCCCTTCAACACATTTTGGTGATGTAGATCTTTAGATGACTGAGAGGTGCAACATTGCATGAAAGTGGGTGTGGCGAAATGTAGGTTATGTTACCCCCCATGGCGAATCATAGCAGCCGCCCCAAGGGCCACCATTGTTCGAGGCATTGGATAGATTGACCATCAGCAATGCTGATTGATCGGCCTAATGCTCTATGAAAGCATTAGGGGTATGGCCTAATTCAAAATATGGATAATGGTGTCATATCTCTCGAGAAATCAGCGAAGCCACCCCAACAGTCGCCAGTGTTTGGCCTACCAATCTATTGACAGGTTAAAGATTTTGGATGGGCATTGCCTTCAAGAACACGTAGTAAGATCTCTCATCGATGGTCACTCCCGCTTCGCTACCAGAAACTTTTCAGTGTTGCTGCGACAACGTCGCAGGTAGTGAGGAGGGGCGAAGTAGCTGTAGTCGGCTCGCCTCGTCTGACAGATGGTAAGGTGATGATATTTATTTCTGACATCTGGGCGTAATCTGACTGATCAAGATCCTGGTAAGGACTGGGTGTTTCTTCCAGCTCGACTAGATTCCTAATAACTAATAATTGACTGGTCTTACATATACGTAAAATGAAAACTTTATTTACACTATAGATACAAACAATTTGAATAATAAAGCAAGATCGCTTATACAAGAAAATACTTGGTACAATATCGTGTACCTAAACCTATCAGCTAAACTAATCTAAGTCTAATGTTATTCTAACCTACCCTACTTTAAGCTTCATTAGGTGTAACAGCCACATCTTAAACTAAGCAGCAAGATGCTTAGTGAATCAGAGGTGGTGATTGATTAAATTATTCTGACAGAAGTACCTTCTTTCATAGCCAAAATTTGGACTTTCCAATCTTCTATTCTTTTCCCAGAAATGTATAACTTCTCTCAGAATCTATTCTTACAACTCTTCTAGGTACCCGATAAGCACACCTTGATTGGCCGAACAATAAAGTTACCAATCAACTTCCGCTTATCTCTTCCTAGAAGTTCTGACCTGATAACTGATTGGTCCTTTCAGCCAATAAGTGATTCCTCCCTCACTTGCCTGGTGCACAAATCTATTATTTATAATTCTTTACTGCAGAGTCTGACTGATCCTGATTGGTTATGACGTCATTCCGACCAATCATACCCTGCCTATTTCTTCCATGAAGATTGTACCTCATATAATCAAAGCAGTGGGAACCAGTTCTGGTTTGATGTGATCTGTCAGCTAACTAGCAACATTACGGGATGTGGTGTTGTTGCATACCATAAAATGAGTAGCATATAGTTTATCAATAAATTTTGATTCTGCTATGAATTCCTAAATGACGCTACAATGTCCATGTCCTGTCTATTGCCTACTAATGGAGAAGTCTCGAGAATCCTAGGGCTCTAGGCACACGTGCAGGATGATTCATTACCAGATGGTGTTGTTCTAGGCCACGATCAAATACTAGACTGCTTACATCATCAACTGTGTCAGTTAGTCACATTCAATTTATTCTCATAATTCATGATCCCAACACTTGCCACTAAACATTAATTATTCCAAAACTACGACTATCAACAACTGCTGAATATAAGAAAGTGAATGCTGGCTAAGCAGCAACAACTTTTCTCTAAATCATTCTCAAATACACATCAACTCAGAACCATAGATTCTTTTGCAATTCAATCATCCATTTCTAACATTATCATATTAATCTCATCTGCTGGTTATGCAATGCCATAAACAGCCTCCTATCCATTTGACATTAGTACACTTCAAAATGAAAACTTTATTTACACTATAGATACAAACAATTTGAATAATAGAGCAAGATCGCTCATACAAGAAAATACTTGGTACAAATCGTGTACCTAAAACCATCAGCTAAACTAATCTAAGTCCAATGCTATTCTAACCTACCCTACTGTAAGCTTCGTTAGGCGTAACAGCCACAGCTTAAACTAAGCAGCAAGATGCTTAGTGAATCAGAGGTGGTGATTGATTAAATTATTCTGAGAGAAGTACCTTCTTTCATAGCCAAAATTTGGACTTTCCAATCTTCTATTCTTTTTCCCAAAAATGTATAACTTCTCTCAGAATCTATTCTTACAACTCTTCTAGGTACCCGATAAGCACACCTTGATTGGCCGAACAATAAAGTCACCAATCAACTTCCTTCCGCTTTTCCCTTCCTAGAAGCTCTGACCTGATAACTGATTGGTCCTTTCAGCCAATCAGTGATTCCTCCCTCACTTGCCTGGCGCACACATCTATTCTTTATAATTCTACTGCAGTGTCTGACTGATCCTGATTGGTTATGACGTCATTCCGACCAATCATACTCTTCCTATTTCTTCCATGAAGATTGTGCCTCATAAAATCAAAGCAGTGGGAACCGGTTCTGGTTTGATGTGATCCGTCAGCTAACTAACAACATTCTGGTATGTGTTCTTGCTGCATACCATAAAATGAGTGACATATAGTTTATCAATAAATTTTGATTCTGTTATGAATTCCTAAAGGGTGCTACAATGTCCAGGTCCTGTCCATTGCCTACAAATGGAGAAGTCTCGAGAATCATGGGGTGCTAGGTACACGTGCTGGATGATACATTACCAGATGGTGTTGTTCTAGCCCACTATCAAATACTAGACTGCTTATGTCATCAACTGTGTCAGTTAGTCACATTCAATTCATTCTCATAATTCATGATCCCAACACTTGCCACTAAACATTAATTAATTCCAAAACTACGACCATCAACAACTGCTGAATATAATAAAAGTGAATGCCGGATAAGCAGCAACAACTTTTATCTAAATCATTCTCAAATACACATCAACTCAGAACCATAGAATCTTTTGCAATTAAATCATCCATTTCTAACATTATCATATTAATCTCATCTGCTGGTTATGCAATGCCATAAACAGCATCCTATCCATTTAACATTAGTACACTTCTATTACATATAAAGCGATGACCTGGCTGTCTCGACTTTCCACCATCCCAATGATTGACACTTATTTATAAACAACAGGTGGTCGACTCAGCCACGGTACACTTAGTCATCAGCACTTTCC
This sequence comes from Chaetoderma sp. LZ-2023a, assembly GCA_034401795.1. Taxonomy (NCBI): domain Eukaryota; kingdom Metazoa; phylum Mollusca; class Caudofoveata; order Chaetodermatida; family Chaetodermatidae; genus Chaetoderma; species Chaetoderma sp. LZ-2023a. The sequence continues at coordinate 87,549,312 of CM067362.1, forward strand.
CAACTCGAATTGTATGTACATAAATACTACTGATGCAATGCTACGGCATCCATCTTTAGCTCACCTGGACTTTTAGCTCACCTGGTATTTTCAAATCATAATTTCTTCTGGGTCTTACGTGAATTATAAGACATCCTGCAGGGTTATGACTTCCCACAAGACAATCCCATATTTACAAGGTGTAGCGAGGTGGAAATGTCTAGATTGGGGTCGGCCCAAATGGACATTTGACTGCTCGAGGCCTATCAGAGTAGCTGCCTTAAGGGTCTCCAGTGTTTAACATGTAGTGATATTGGCACGGATAATGAACCATGAAAGCATCAGGGGCATGGTCTAATTCAAATATTGATGACGTCATAACGTCCAGCCAATCGAAGCAGCCATCCCACGGGCTGCCAACATTCACTCTTTTGAGGTGTTGGCACATGTAACTAGTCATGAAGGCTGTAGGAGGCCTGCGGGTTAATTCGAATATTGATGGTGTCGTAACTCGAGGCCTATCAGTGCAGCCATCCCAAGGGTCACCAATGTTCACTCTGTGAAGTTAATGAAGCGTGTAAATGATTAGGGGTCTGGCTACTGCCATTACTACTAGTACTAATACAAGTGTAGAGTCAATGGACATATACTTTAAATGTTTAACATTGAGAACACAGGTTAACATTTCCTGGCCTAGATTAAGGCATATAGTAATGGCAGTACATGCATGTCCAACCCTGGGTCTCTCTTCTTTCAAGATGCCCAAGGTTTCAATATAGGCTATGAGATCATGCAAAAATGTTTGAACCATGTTAGCACTAACAGATACACTGCAGCCCTAATTATAATAATAATATTAATAATAATAAGGTTCATGCTCGGCCCTAGATTTACGTGAATGCGGACTGCTTGTTGTACGTTTTTTGTGGAAATATGTTGGTAACTCTGCCAGTTAACATATGTTCAAAATATTCACCAGCAGATGTATGAAATAGCTGAGACATTCGCTTGTACATGCGTTTGCTTATTCCTTTCAAAGTTATAAAACCTGTATATGCGCTATAACTGACAAGGGGGCCCAAGACTTATAACACATTCAACTGAAGCGGGTGTTAGGGGCATGTTTCATAAGGTCTAAAATGAGTTAATGGATTAACATTTTAGATGTGTATATGTCGAGGTGTCTTAAGCAAAAGAAAATGCTAGCCGTATAACACCATCAACAAGCCCCAATGTACCTGAAGAGAGCATGCTGGAATAGCTCACAAGTATGGTCTATAAACGATTAACATTTGATAATTCTTCAGATGTAGGATTATTTGAGCGATCTGTGATTACGGCATAAAAATTAAGCCTCAAGCTCTCATATTGTTCCAGAGAGACAATAGAAAGGTAATCATGCATGGAAGCACTAGGAGTTGGGCCTAATTCGAATATTGATGACATCATAGCTCATGACTCACTAGAGAAGTCACCCCAAGGGTCGCCAATGTTTGGCTCTGTGGAGTTAATGAAACCATATAAATAATTATGGGTCTGCGTGTAGGATCTCAATAGAGACATAATGTATTCAATTAGACCGGGTCCTACTGCTAGCGCTACATCTGCTGAGTCAATGGACGTATGCTCTAAAGCTTTAACATTCCAAACATGTGTGTTGCATTTCCTGACCTAGAGGTAACCAATATAGTGATGGCAGTTCATGCATGTCCAACCCGGGTCTCTCTTGTACCATGGTGAGAAAGTCTTAACATAAGATATAAAATACATGATTCTGATTGTTCGCGAGAGAACAATAGAAAAGGCTCTCACCAATCAGATTCGAGTATTGTTTTGAGGGGAAAAGGTGGATGTGGTATAATTTAAATATTGATGACGTCACTGATGATGTTGTTAGCTCTCGACCAATCAGAACAACCACCCACACCCATCGCTCTTCTACTTGGCTAAGTGCAGATCAAATAAAGTCAGTTATGGTTTATAGTTTTAGTAAATGAATTGTAATTCTGCAGGTTTTTGTAAATATAATAGCCTATAGAGAGGATTTACAATTCAAAATGTCCATTTGCAGAACAAGAGAAAACTATTTTTGACACTCTATCACTGGAATGAATGGCTTTGCAATTGAGCCAGTCATTGAAGTGGCAATTTCCCGAATAGCCTTCTTTTGCTCTGTAATAGGATGTTTCTCAGGGTCAGGGCAAAAACAATTTTTAGCAGCTTAAGTGGCAAAGAGTTAAAAGAATAATGTACTTCTATTCTGCTTAATAATTTAGTGAGTGATTACATACAAGATGGACTGGTGTAGTGTGTGCAACAAAAATAATAGATGTCCAGCCAATGTGAAGCAATCAGGGGACACGTTCTGCTCCGGAGCTCAGGGGAACAATGGACACTTCTATTTTTTAGCTATGCCAGGCCCATCTCTAGCTAACCTCCACCGAAACCTCACTCTTGTTGGGATCGATTGATCTCTGAACTCCCTGACTATTAATTTCCAGAAAACTATGTAGGTAAGCTATTGAATATTTTGGAACTAATTTGACTGGTCACTAACAACAACTAACTTTTACATAGTCTGTATGGCTATACGAATTATACCATATGTCTTTATCATTTAATGAACACTCAGTTGAATATTTTGAAATTAATTTGACTGGGCGCTCTTGCTGCCATAGGCAGCAACAGCACCCAGTCAAATTAGTTTCGAAATATTCAACTGGTTACACGTATAGTTTTAAGGAAATTGAGATTCAGAGGCTGCAGGGATCGATTGATCCCAACACAGATAAAGAGTGGGTGGATCTCAGCTAGAGATGGGCGGGGCATAGCTAAACCTGGATTCCGCTATTTTACACCTGTTAATTACTCCTACAATTATGTTCTCTGCAAATTTGGCACACTGCAAATGTTTTATTGGTCAGTTGGTATAAATGCAAACAATTAATAGCTATATCATATCTGCCAGATGTAGTGTTATTTAGTGAATGTTCGGTTGACTATTTTAGAAAATAATTCAAGTAGGCGCTGTTGCTGCCTATGTCAAAATAATTTTAAAATATTCAACAGCCTACCTGGATAGTTTTCTGGAAATTGAGTCAGCGAGTTCAGGGATTGATCGATCGAAGCATGGGTGGCGCTTAGCTATAAATGGGCGTGGTCTAGCTAAAACTGGTAAAGTGCATTGCATGAATTTTCCCTCATTGTTTAGCTATTTGGCATAACAGGCATTGCGGTGTTTAGTGGTCCCACTCTTCTCCTGCAGCCCATTCCATATCTTGATGCTGGAATTGCTCGTGTGACAGTAGATTTGGAGAATAACAATCCTCTACTGGGCTTGTCGAAGTTGAAGTTAAATTCTCAGTATATTGCTGTTGGCTACCGTTCTCTCATTCATCAGGATTTACCATCATCATTTCTAGAAAATAACTCAGAAACACGTGACATGTTTTGTAGGGAAATTCTATGGTACAGAGTGGGGTTCTGATGGGTGTTTTTCTATATAATGAAAATAAGCTTGGTGAACAAATGAACTATTTAACTAAACTTGATGTGTATAGCGTGCCAGATAAAGTGAATTATGGAGAAGAAAATGGTACTTTCCAGTTTTAGCTATGCCCAGCCCACCTATAGCTAAGCTCCACCAACACTTTGCGGTGCTGTGATTGATCGATCCCCTAATGCCTTATCAATTTCCTATAAATATTTTGTAACTAATTTGACTGTGTGCTGTTGCTGCCTATGTTCAACAGACTATTTATTAAATTGCAAAGACATGCAATTCGTACAATAACGCATAGTCTGTCTTCAAATTTATGGTCATGACATACTTATCAACATCATTCATGATGTCAAATCTTTCGACAAAGTTTTTGACAGGCCAATAAACATCCTAAATTCCAATTTCCTTCCAAAAAGCAATAGAAATATATATGCAGGCCTTCCGAATCGCCGTTCTGTTCCCCAAAATAGAAATGATAGGCATTAAGCTGTTTAAATTCTCAGCTAATTGGAATCATGATGCAACGTTTGTTCTTCTTTCTGGTGTCATGTTTCAAGAGTGAAAGAAGATTAACCAGCCAGATTTCACGTGAAAACAGTCAATGAATGAAGTAATATAGCTGATTGTTGTCTATAGAGTGTCAGGTTTGAATTCGTTCATATAATTGTCTGAAGAAATATTTTAAATCCCCATTATGCTAATGTAATTTTGTTGTAATTCTTTGGCGTATTGGTGTAAACTGCTCACTACTGAATAATCATTAAAGGAGCATATCTGCCCAAAATTATTCTTTTAACTCACACATGTACTGCGTAAAGAAGAACATGTTACTTGGTACAATAAACAATATTTCACTAGTATATATATATATATATATATATATATATATATATATATATATATATATATATATATATATATATTATACAATAAACAATATTTCACTAGTATATATATATATATATATATATATATATATATATATATATATATATATATATATATATATATAATATTTATATATATATATATATATATATATATATATATATATATATATATATAAATATATATATATATATATATATATATATATATATATATATATATATATATATATATATATATATATATATATATATATATTAGTTGTTTATAATTTCCCTGTTATTTCAATTGATTAAAATTAAATTAAAAGTGTAATGGATAATTTATGTGCATCCATCGCTCAGCCAATTGGATTATGCATCCATCGCTATAGGGTAATTAATAATTTATGCACATCTTTCGCTACAGTCCTAATAAGTAATTCAGCATCCATCGCTCAGCCAGTCAGATTGCATCTCCATTGTTACAAAGGTAATAGATAATTTATGTGCATCAATTGCGACCTTTCCGGTTTTAGCTATGTCCCGCCCATCTCTAGCTAAGCTCCACCCACCCCTCGCTCGTATTGGGATTGATCGATTTCTGAACACCCTGACTATTAATTTCCAAAAAACTACACATGTAATCTGTTGAATATTTTGAAACTAATTTTACTGGGCGCTGTTGCTGCCTAAGTCAAATTAGTTTCGAAATATTCAAACGCATGTTTATTAAATATCAAAGAATTACAAAGACATACAATTCATACAACGTGTCAGACCATTTGAGATTTGGTGACGGTCTATATGAAACCCTTCGTGATGTAATGATTATGACATCATCATACATGCTCGGAGCGGATTATGACGTCATACGAGGTCTGATAATGGATGAATACTCTGGAAAGGTGACTTGCTAACTTATGTGTGTCTATCGCTACATCCCTATTCGATAATTATGTGTCCATCACTCAGCCAATCAGATTACGCATCCATCGCTACTGGCATAATCGATCATTTATGCACATCTTTCATTAGAGCCCTAATCGATAATTGTGCATACATCGCTCAGCCAATCAGATTGTTCATCCATCGCTACAGAGGTAGTCGATTGAAGGAGATTGCCTATGTTTCCAACGATTGGTTGTCAGCCACCTGCTCACCAGCACACGCCCCTTTTTGGCACTCCATAGTCAATTAAGACCTGTCCACTTGAAAACACGTGATTTGCAAAGGCTATCAAAAATCGCGCTATCTTACCCCATTACTACTAGTTCATAGTAACTAATCTGCCTACAAACACACTCTTGTAATCTTTATTCGTCTTCTTATTCTCGGTAACAGTTTTTCACAATTTTAGTTTTTCGGGGTAGGGTTGTGTGGGGTGTGTGGTGGTGGGTAGGGGTTGGGTGGGGAGCGTGTGCGTGTGTGTGTGTGCGCGTGCGTGCGTGCGTGTGTGTGTGTGAGTGTGCGTGTGTGAGTGCGTGTGCGTGCGTGCGTGTGTAACAGAATTCAGATTTCAATAATTTAAGACAATTATGTGAAATGATTATCACACATATTCCTTCTAGAAAAAGTTATCCAAATCAGTGAAGTTCTTTTACGGAGATGGCCGTGTGTTTCTAACTATGCCTCTCACATTTCTAGCTCAGCTCCGCCCATTTCTAACTTAGCACCGGCCACACATGTTGGAATCCATTAGAAACTTTGAAACCTTAATTCCCAAAGTCTCTGGCAGTCAAATTGGTTTTAAATTATTCAACAAAATGTGTATTAACATGTGAATTAATCTAAAACATACAATATAGACACTTTCCTAACAGACTAGTGTCGCCTTCATGACGGACATACATCGTTTATAGGGTTGTAACGAACATTCGTTGGTTCGGAAAATCGCAAACCGAGTTAAGACGAACCATGGTTCGGTTCGCGTGCATGGGATTCGTATGGTTTTTTTATTTAAACATATTTTATTGCACGAAAATGTACAATGGGATCGGGTACAAGTTTTTCCAACTTAGATAATCTCTCTCCCAACAGAATTATTTAATACAGGCAGCATATATAAATAAAGTGTATATAAGAATTTTATAACGTAATGAAAGGAGAAACATATAAGGAGTAGAAGCATAAGAGAAAAGAGCGTTGTGAGAAAAATGGAAATGAGGAGAGAGGAAGACATATTTGGTTACTTACACTTGAAATCAAGTGAACATACTTAGAAGTTATTATTATTATTATTATTATTATTATTATTATTATTATTATTATTATTATTGCCTTACATCTTTTAGCCGTTTGGTGGATGATTGTATCAGGAATTTCAAAATGTTTGCTCATTGAATGTTTACCCGCAGGCCATGAGAAGATTATTTCCGAAATGTATCACTGGAACGACTGGGTTATCAGGCCAGTCGTTCTAGTGGTAAATCCCCGAAAGCCATCCTCTCCTAAGCTGCAAATGGCCATCCATCGAGACCTAGATAAAACAATACAATTCCTTTATGTAACAGGCGATTGCTAGGTATGCAGTGGATCTCGCCCAAACTAATATTATACATTAAACAGTAATCATCAATATGATTAACATATAAAAGAGATGACAATTTTACGGTATGCATACTATACAGTTTGAATGTATTCGTGTTTCCTTATTATCAACTAAAACCGACCAGTTGCATGAACATAATTTTGAACTGCACTAAAAATCGTTTTGTTGTCAACAATAGATAGTGATGCGTCCCATTTGCATAACAATGCGCATGTCGGGGGTTCAAAATGGTGTAGCTGCTGAAATAAATGTGTTCGTTTGTACTGTATAATAAGGACAATATAAAAGGAAGTGAACTACATCTTCTACACCGGTTCTACAAAAACACTATGGAGCCGGAAATAACCATACCTTATGTAAATCACTGTTTAATTCACCTTTCAAGAGTATTTATCCATCATCTGACCTGGTATGACCTCATAAGCAGCCTAGCGGTGTATGATGACGTCACAATCATTACGTCACAAATGGTTCCATATAAACCATCACCAAATCTCAAATACTCCGACACGTTGTATGAATTGTATGTCTTTGTAATTGTTTGCTATTTAATAAACATGCTGTTGAATATTTTGTAACTAATTTGACTGGGCGCAACAGTACCGAGTCAAATTGGTTTCAAAATATTCAACAGCTTAAATGTGTAGTTTTTGGGAAATTGAGAGTCAGATTGTTCAGAGATTAGTCGATCCCAATACGAGCGAAGTGCGGTTGGAGCTTAGCTAGAGATGGGTGGGGCATAGCTAAAACCTGAAAGGCTCATTGAGAGCATCCGTTGTGAAGTCTGGTATGAAGGATGGGTAATATGCGTTTGCCGTGTGAATAAAAGCTTGGAGATTTGGAATTGTTTGCTTTTATTCTGTTCTTAAATTTAGAGCTTGTCTCTTCGGCTTGAACGTTATTTTCTAATGAATTCCATATTTGAATTTTATCATATAAACAAGCCTTCTAGCCCATTCCATATTTTTCGATATGAGCACACGTGCCATATTCAACGGAGTATTTTCATTGGCTGTTGGGTGCGCAACACCATTTGAATTGACCAATTAAAACATCGATTGAAGTGAGCGTGATTACTACGCTGTATCGTTTTACTACGATTTGTTTACTACGATTTATCATTCTTGAAACGTCATCGCAAAACGTCATCGTTTGACAGTTTATCAGGCGGCAGCGAAGTAACGATTGATGGCCGTGGCTATAATTTTCAATGACCAGTTAAAATACTATTTAACGGCTGACATCGCCATATTTTATGTTTGTCACTATATTTTGCTGCGCATTCAGTATCTGTTATCAAGTAGTGGTGCGTCACAGCGGCGGTATCGATTTCACGAAAATCAACAATGAGAAATCAGATAAAAGTCACATCATCAACCAATGGCAAATATTACGAAATTACAGTTTATATGATAAATAAAATCTCAAACTCTGTCACTTTTCATATCATTATTATGAACCACCGTTGAAAATTATCAATTTTGCACTCGCTAATAGTGATATGAAAAGTGACCTCGTTCCAGATTCTCTATGTATTAGGTTTTTTAACACACTTAAACGATTTATGGACAGTAGATACCGATTTGTGACTATGTGTGGGGTGTGAATGTGGAGCTTTAATATATCTCTAATCTACACAGAGGTACGTTGACGTTGTGAGTGTTACGGACGCTGTATCTTTCAGCTGCTATTGTGCGCTCTGGAGTTATGTCCTTCGTGAAGCTAGGGACATCATCGCTATATAAGAGCTTGTGCATGATTAGCAATTTCTGGTATTGTCGTCTGTCACTAAGAGGTTCCCAACCCGTTTCGCGGTAAACGGACAGGATAGAGGGGAACGTAAGGAGACCAGTTACGATTCTTCCCGCTTCCAGTTGAAATCGCTCTAATATAAGTTCGTCCTCTTTATTACACCCATCCCACACAGCAGATGCGTACTCAAACAAAGATCGCAAATAGGAATGTAAATTGTAGTGTTGATCGATTAAGGGTAAATTTTAATTTCCTCACAGTTGAGAGGACTTTTGCAGACTTTTTCAAAATGACATCTATGTGGTTCTTCGAGCTACAATCTGCTGATAAAGTGACACCTAAATGTGTGTGCGTCGTTGAATATCCCAGATGTGTGTTATCAAATACGAGAGCCGGTTTATTGCTGCTATTTGGACGTGTGTCGAATAGGATACATACGGTTTTGTCTGGGTTAGACCTAACTAACCACCTGTCTGCCCATTCAGCGAGTTTAATCATATCACGGTTTAATGATCCCTCCATAATTTCAATCCTATTAGTTGTGCTACATAGCGTTATATCATCCGCACAAATCCTGTTTGCGCGTCGGTTATCGCGGTTACCAGCCGGAAGTGGTATGAGCGATGCATTCCGAGTAGGTATTTCCTCAAAATACGCTAATGTGGTAAAGGTCTATTGCGATTTACTGAACTCGCTTCACCGGCGGTCTGGACAACTAGCCCCATAGTGAGGGTATGCGCATAAGCCATCTAGCCAATATATCCAAATCTATGGTTGCAATAGTCTGTCACGATGGTATTGGATTAATTTACAATTATATGAACATTCTGTTGACAAATTTTGAAACTGTAGGCAGCAACAGCCCCAAGTCAAATTCAGATTCAAAATATGCAACAGGTTAAGCAGTAACGGTCTCCGGTCAAAATGGTTTCAGAATGGTCAACAGCTTAGCCTACCCGTATGCTATAGTTGCGTTGTAATTTTGAACATGGGACTTCATGATTTAAAGTTTCATATCGATTCCAATGCGCCTAAAAATTATCGAAACTTAAGCCGGGTTCTCACTAGAAAGTTAATCAGGAATAACAACGCCGCACAGTAAAATTAGTTTCAAAATATTCAACAACAGGTTTATTAAATAATAAAGAGATACAATTCATATAACCTAGCGGACTATTAAACATTTAAGACGGACTAAATCGACTCATTCATGACATAATTGATTATGACGTCACCATACACGTCGCGTAGTTGATTATGACGTCATATGATTGATGGATAAATTGCACTTGTTTTAACCCATTAATGACGAAATGTTGTCAAGAAAATTCAAATTTTCACATTGAAAATGTCTATTTACAGAACTAGAGAAGAATATTTTTGAGAATTTACTATTGGAATGGCTGGCTCGATTATCAAACCAGTCATTTCAGTGGTAACATTAAAAAATAGCCGTCTCTTGGTCTTCAAATCGACATTTCTCAAGACCATTGCAGAGGCCATTTTTGCCCGTTACCGAATAAAGATTTCTTCGAAGGATTGATGTACAAATGTACGCGTCAGGAAGTCTATCTGATATATGTATTTTGGGAATGTGAAGGGTGTGTACCATTGGTATTAGACGAGGTAAATAGCAATGCATCCGAGCCTCTGTCCAGATATTTTAAAGTACTCGTGACAAGAGCTGTGATAGTTCATGGAATGACCTCCTAGCATTCGTGTTAACCCTTTAAGTCTTAAATTTGTTCAAAGAAAATGTCAATTTTCTCATAGAAAATGTCCATTTGTAGACCGAAAGAAGACAAATTTTGAAATTTTACCACTGGAATGACAGTGGTAAATTTTCAAAAATAATCTTTTGGCCTGCAAATGGACAGTTCTCAAGACTACAACAGAAGCCGTTTTTTGGCCGGTTTTCGGAGTGTTAAATGGTTATCTAGTCTATCGTGATGGATTTCTTTACGTTTTCGGTGATCCATGTAATAAGTCATTGTTAGAACTGTAGAATCCCTATCCTATTATTATGTCCTAGATACTGTCCGTGTTTTGATACCTAGCACTTCCCCTGGCTTGAGTTCAAAGGTAGACTGTCCATTCCGCATGGTTTAACGTTTCACAGGACCAAATCATTGTATTCAAAGGTTCGGCTGCTGGGTCAATACTAGGCCAGTACTGGGCCGTGTTGATCCGGTATTGGTTCAGTATAAGCCCAGTAACCTGCGTTATCGTGGAATGGAGGAATCCAGTTTTAGCTATGTCCCACCCATCTCTAGCTATGTGCCACCTATGCTAGGCCCGTGTTGTGATCAATCGGTCCCTGCACCCCTGAATTTCAATTTCCAGAAAACTATACAGGTAAACTGTTGAGTATTTTGAGACTAAGTTGACTGTGTGCATTTGCTGCTTAAACAGCATGTTTATTAAATATTAAAAACATACAATTCGCACAACGTGATGGACTATTAAGGGTTATTGACGGACTAAATCGTGTCTTTCATGGCGTAATTGATTATGACGCCGGCCTACGCGCGATGTTGTTGATTATGACGTCATATGATTGATCAACAAACTGGATTCGTCAATTGTCATCACCAATACAGAGGAGTATGCACATGCTATGGCAAATTATCGAGGATAGTCGTAAGCAACTAATCAGATACCGCACCTTACTGGGCCAATGCTGGGCCGATACTTAACGTATCGGCGTGGTACCCGTCCAGCATCGGTCCATCAAGCTGCGTTATGTGTGTAAATACGTCCACAGAGTAAAAAACAAAGTGACCATTTTTAGACACTCAGAGTTGGGTATTGTACGTCATCCATTGATATCGCCACCCGTCGATTAGAGTTTGGACCGGCCACAAACTACGCATCCACGTGACAATATAGTGTCGCGATGCGTCGGTTTGACATGGCTGGTAATGACCGAGTGCACCAACCATACACTGATAACGCATGTTACTGGGCAGTAACAGCTTCCTGTCAAATTAGTTTCAAAATATTCAACAGCTTACTTGTGTAGTTACCTTGAAATTGAGATTCTGGGAACTTCGTGTTCAAAGCGTTTAATTAAGGGACCTTTCCGGTTTTAGCTATGCCTCGCCCATCCAGAGTATAGCTCCACCCATGATTCGCCCGTGTTGGGATCGATCGATCCCTGAACGCCCTGACTATCAATTTCCAGAAAACTATGCAGGTAAGCTGTTGAATATTGCAGCAACAGCGCCCAGTCAAATTAGTTTCAAAATATTAAACAACATGTTTATTAAATAGTAAAGACACGCAATTCGTACAACAACGTCTAGACCATCATTAATTATGCGTTCCTTACGAACTTATGTACGTCATTCATGACGTCATTGATTATGACGACATCCTACACGTCACGTAATTGATTATGACGTCATATTATGGATGGATAAACTGGAAAGCTTCATTAGGCAGCTGCAGAAAAGGCTGAATGTCGTAATTTAAGATTGTAACCTCATTTGCTATTTAAAAACATATTTAAAATACCTGTCAGGATAATCAGAATGATAGATCTATAATTCTATTGACAGTCGAAAGACTGCAGAAACGCTTAATATTTACTACCCGAATAGTGAATAAAGGTTCCAAGAGCGATAACTCTGGTGTTTGATTTAGTATCAGATTAATTTTCACAAACACAGTATATTGGATACTGAACTGTACATATTGACCGCTGGGCGGAAAATGTCAAGCCTGTAATTACCAATGACAGGGGCGGCGGAAGGTCTTTAAAAATGTGTGTGGTGGGGGGGGGGGGGTTACTGACCCTAGAGTTTGGAGCTGGGAGTGGTGGCCCAACCAGAAATTTTTGAAAATTCGATGACCTGAGAAGCCATATCCTGCGTTCTGTGTAATAAAGAAACACTTAGATTCCGCTTTCACTTTATAAATATTTTTACAAATAAGAATAAACCATTCAATCAAGAGATGAGATTGAATGTAAAACCTAGATACTAAGATTTAAGAAAGCTTGGTGAAAATGGTCTGCAGTGCTCCACTCAAGGGAGATAACCAAATTTTAAAGGGTTACTTTTAAATAATATGAGGGGACGGGATCCACAAGAAAATTATGAAAATTTGAAAAAAGAAGACGTTTCCTGTGTTCTGATGCATAAAGAAACACCTATATTTTTTACAGTACAAGACCATTTTAATAAAGGGGCTCATAGAAATGGTAGGGCTGCAGCCCCCACCCCCCCACCCCCACACACACACACCAATACCCACCCCTCTTCCACCGCCCCTGCAGTGTCTAGTTCAAGTTCTTCTTTAATTCTCCTGAACCATACGAGTCGGATAACGGTAGTTATCAAACCCTCAAACATACGAAACCAGAGACAAAGTCACACAGATTAAGATGTAACCAAACAGTACATCACTTCCTACAACTTAAAGGTGTATTTTCACAGCAAAATGCTTCAAAAATAAAAGTATTAAAAAGATATGCTTTTAAAGGTTTTAATTGTGTACATATATGTAATGAAACGAAATAAATCTTAACAGTTTGATTTAGGGACTCGTGTCCCTAATTCAATTTCACAATTTAAAAAATTAGATTAATTTATACGAAATAAAATTTAACATATGCAAAGATTGATTTTGTTTCCCAGTATCGAGACCAACAATTTAAGGCTGTGTTCTCGCTAGAGACCTAACCTACGTAACGCACTATTGAGGTATGGCGTTATTCCCGATTAAATCTGTGCATATGATAATTTCATTTCGTATAAAATAATCTATTTTTGTAAGCTGTGAAATTTAATTAGAGACACGAGTCCCTAATTCAAACTGATAAGATTTATTTCGTTTCATTACATAGAGGTACACAAATTAAATCTTTAAAAAGCATACAATTTCAACAATTTTATATAACCGTTTCATTACGAAGTCGACCAAAACCGGCCTCTGTAGTAGTCTTGGGTATTGTCCATTTGCAGGTAAATAGAAGACTATTTTTTGAAATTTTACCACTGAAATGACTGGCTAGGTAACCGAGCCAGTCATTACAGTGGGAAATTTTCAAAAATATTTTCTCAGCCTGCGGATGGGCATTAATGTTTAAAGGAATGATCGGTTCTTAACATCACCTAACCATGCTGCTTACCTCCCAAATATGGAATGCTACCAAAAGGTTCCAGTATTATATATACATGCATAGGAACACATGAATTATGATTAAGGTTTTATTGGAATAATAAAGGCTACAATTTTTAAAGCTTTTTCAAACTCAAAATTAAATATGACCATTTGGATTTAATAGAATAGAATATTGCATAAAATAATGTTTGTGCTTTGGAGATCTATGCGACACAAATACATATTTTTAGTCTCTGTTTATCTGAGTCTTTGTCTCCCATTCTCTCCCTCTCTCAATTCATTTGTTCATTCGTTCGTTCGTTCGTTCGTTCGTTCATTCACCAACCCATTCAGTAACTTACTCATCTAGCCATCTGTCCATCCACCTATCAATTCATCTGTCAGCCACCTATTCATCCATCCATCCATCCATCCATCCATTCATTCATCCATCCATTCATTCATCCATCCACCTATTCATTCATTCATTCATCCTTCCATCCATCCATCCGCCCACCCACCCACCCAACCATCCACCCATCCATTCATTCATTCATTCATTCATTCTTTCATACAATCATACATCAGTCCACCCACCCATCTATTCACCTGTCGATCACCCATTCATCCGCATATCTATACCAAATCACCCATCCATTCATCCTTCCATCCATCCATCCACCCACCCACCCACCAACCTATCCACCCACACACCCACCCACCCATTCAATTCATCCATCCATCCATCCATTCATTTAATCGTTCGTTTATTCCTTCCTTCCTTCATTCATTGAATCGTTCGTTTGTTCGTACATTCATTCATTCAATCGTTCGTTTAATCGTGTGTCCATTCTTTCATTCGTTCATTTATTGATCCGTTCATTCATTCAACAACCCAGCAACCCATCCATCCACCCACGCGCTCACCTACCCATCAATCCACCCACGCACGCCCCTACCCATCCATCTACCCACACACCCAGTTATCCATCCATCCAGCCACACACCCATCCACCCACTCATTCATTACACAAATATCTTCATCAAAAGATGAAATCCCAGAAACTCGTTTGACAGTTTTTGGTAATCAGATTCCAGATGATGCGTATTCCCTGTGAGAAGATGATCCCCGGCTCCACGACGAACCGCTCCAGCAGGACACGGCCATCTTCCCGCCCCTGTGGTGAACACATTGCCCGGTGCCACAGGGATAACATGTACCCGCCTATGATAAACAAAAACAAGGTATGCAAAGCTATGTTCTTACGGGAGAGCTAATCATGAATAACGCCATACGTGAGAATGGCGTTATTCCTGATTAAGACGGTGTCCTCCCTCGAGAGTTAATGGACCTTTCTATCTTCAGCTATGCCCCGCCCACCACTAGCTAAGCTCCACCCACACCTAGCCGTTTTTGGATTTATCCATCCCCAAATGCCTTAGCTATCAATTTCCTGAAAACTATACAGGGAAGCTGTTGAATATTTTGTAACTAATTTGACTGGGTGTTGTTGCTGCCTATGGCAGCAACAGCGCCCAGTCAAATTAGTTTCAAAATATTCAACAGAATATTTATTAAATAGTAAAAGCAAACAATTTGTACAACGCATAGACCGTCTACAAATATGCGTTCGTGACGTACTTATCGACGTCATTCCTGACGTCATTCATCATGATGTCATTGTACACATCACGCAGTTCATTATG
Source organism: Chaetoderma sp. LZ-2023a (assembly GCA_034401795.1). Lineage (NCBI taxonomy): Eukaryota > Metazoa > Mollusca > Caudofoveata > Chaetodermatida > Chaetodermatidae > Chaetoderma > Chaetoderma sp. LZ-2023a. The sequence goes on from CM067362.1 coordinate 87,564,775, forward strand.
ACGTCATATGATGGGTGGGTACTCTGGAAAGGTGAATCTGGAATAACGCCATACTGAAGTATGGCGTTATTCCCGATTAACTCTCCAGTGAGAATCCGGCCTAAAGCCGGCTGCCCATCTACCAATTTTGCCGGCCGGATGCACTACCGGTCGGTAAATCAGTGGCATCGGTAGATGAGCAGGAACTTCCGGCCCGATTTTAACCAATGCGGCCTGAAAAAAATCTTTGGCAATGTCAAGTATTTGCCCGAATTTTCCGGCAAGATCACTACAGATTATTACCGGCCGGCTTGAACCGGTAGATGAGATAACGGAACCAAAAAAAATCGGCTGCTTTTTTGTAGTATGGTCATGATCTGTTACCTAGGAACAACTTAACTCTATTTCTTAATATTTCAAATTCATGCTCTCAAATTATTGTAAATCAGAGTCCAGGCTAGCTGCTATACAGGAGTAACTAAAAACGAGTTCGATGAAACAAACTTTCGACAAAAACTGCAAAACTGCTTGACAAAAACGTCCCATTCACCCCATAGAGAAAACATGTAGTAGTAGTAGTAGTAGTAGTAGTAGTAGTAGTAGTAGTAGTAGTAGTAGTAGTAGTAGTGAAAGTAGTAGTAGTAGTAGTAGTAGTAGTAGTAGTAGTAGTAGTAGTAGTTGGGTGGTTTTTTTTAATCCGACGCTGACGCAGTCGGATACACTTCACGGAGGAACTCCTTTAAAAAGGCTTGCAAACCCCCATAAAAAATCGGTTGAAATAGCAGGCTTTATTAATAGAATAACAATACAAACCTAACATGTCAAAACAGTGCAAGCTAAAATATTCTATTATCATATACCACAACCGTGGCATAACTACATAGAAAACATAATTACTAAAGAGCTGATAACATAACATAATTCAACAAAGACATTACTATTTGCACACCGTGTAGTAGTAGGCCCAAATGGCGAGCATAGCTTACCAACAAGTGCTAAAGCGACTCGTCAATAATTAGCAGTAAGCTACTGCTAATCATTGATGCCATTGAGCCGATTCATGACCGGCAGGCTAAGTAGATCATATGTAGTTTAACGTAGCACACCGTATAGTAGTAGGGCCAAATGGCGAGTGCAGCTCGCCAACAAGTGGCGAGGTGACTCGTCAATAAGTAACAAAAAGTCACTCATTGACGCCAGTTAGTCAATTATTAAATGCCCAACGGACGTAGTAGCCTTTATATAATATAATGCACAAAGCAAAAGTATACAAACTATGACTACTTAGATGGCGCTTTGGGTTCACATTCTAAATTTACTTTATTGTAAGTTTTTGCAACTTACCCTGGAACAAATACACCTACAGTAAATATTTACAACAGGAAGCTAATTGTAAGATATCACACTCTGTTAACTTGAAAATCGGATCACCTCCAGAATATTGACATAATGCTCATTTGATATTTAAATATACTGATCCCAAGGTTAGGATATTCGTCAAGATTAGAGTCTCCTAAGTCATTAAAATTTTAAAATAAAGGCAATTAAATTAAAATTAAAATAGCATTTATCAATATACAGCAAGCAGCGAGTGTGCTAGCTTATACAAGCTCCGCTTCTGATATTTTTAGATATCCGTATTCAATTGAGACTAGGCCAGTTTTGCACCATACGTCTTTAAATCTACTTTCTCTCCCATGTTCTACTAGCCTGTAAAATTCACAATGAATGCAGTTTATCAACAATGATCGAAATATAGCTTGTATGGCTCTCTGATGGTTGTTTTATCTCTGGCCTCTGAACACCGATGCTTCCAGATGGCCCACACTCCTACAGATAACAGGGTTATTAACAATTCTTTCTCCTTGCTATTAATGATTCGCCCGATAGTTGAGCAATCTTTGAACAAAATTGTTTCAGCCACTAAATTCACATATTTGGTTCCAAATTTAGCAAGGAGCATATTGATATATACCCAAAAGCCTGTAGTTATGCGACACTGAGTAAATAGATGGTCTATCGTTTCCTCCTCAGTATTACATAATAAGCACCGGTCTGTACTTGTTATTTTACACATATAAGTAAGATGGCCGACCCATAGCCTTCGATGGAGTAATCGCCATGCCAGGTCCCGTGCATTTCCTGGTAGACAAGGTAGATGTATTGCTTTCCAGGCATTTTTCCAGTTCTTTGGCGTGCATCCTAAATTGTTCCAATGCCTAACCACAATAGGAGTCTGTCTCCGACTTTGCATTAGAATTCTATACCAGTCTCTAGATGCCATGTTGTATTTTCTATGTTCTGACAAAAATACTAATGTTGGTTGCCACGTGCTTTTGGCAATTTGAACCATACAGCAGGTATTGCATTCTTTATTCTAACAAATAAGCGCTGAGCATCAATATGCCTCATTGATGTTATTCTTGCTACATCTTGCATCGCAATCCATATACGAGATTTCGGATTTACCAAGTCAGGTAAATATTGAATACCATTTTTGGCCATAGAGGGCAAATATAATACATCATCATTATCACGAATCAACTCGTTGCCCCAAAGACGTTGCTCTAAGGCATCTTCCCAACAATTGGGTTGTGGCATTGATCGTGTAAATATTTTTAAGGCTTCGAGCTGTTCTTTATATACATTTGGAATCTTTTGATGATTAGGTGGCAGTTTATTGCACATAAATAAACAGTCTACTGGAAATGGTCAACATACCTTTGGAGAAGTGCCCTTGCAACACTTGACCAAGATGAGTTTGAAGTAAGTAACTTATTCAAGAATTTCAATTTTAAAGAAGCACACTTTGCTGAAACATTAACCATATCCAGGCCTCAGGCATGCTTTTTATTGGTGAGGATTGACTGTGTTACTAAATGGCCTTTGTCCTCCCATAAGAACGACAAAAGTAACGTGTTGATCTTTGACTCTACTGATTTGGGCATATGAACTACAGAAGCGGTATACCATAGTCCAGATAAAATTAAATTATTAAGGACAAATGTCCTGCCAAAGACTTGCCTCAATGTGGCCCCCAACGATTCCATAGCTATGACGAATAGAAGCGGGGACAGTGAGCAACCCTGTCTGACACCTCGTTCCAACACTACAGGTTTGGATAGCTGATTGTTTACTAAATAGCAACTTGTTATATCAGTATATAAAATATTGACCCATTTAATAAATCTTGAACCAAAGCCAATATGGTCTAAAGACTTAAACAAGAAATCCCATTCTAGTCTGTCAAACGCCTTCTCGTTATCAAGTGCTATTATTGCTGCTGGGATACAATCCTTTTCAACTAATTGAATAAGGTCCCGTATAAGCAAAGTGTTGTTTAATATTGATCTTCCTGGCACAGAGCAGGTTTGATCATCATGAATGACTTCGCCTAGGACTGCGCCAAGTTTTAATGTTAGTGCCCGAGTAATAATCTTATAATCTACACAGAGTAGAGAGATTGGTCTATAATTCTGTATTTTATTTCTGTCACCCCTCTTGTATATAAGCCGAACATATGCTTGTGCCATCGATGTAGGGAGATGCCCTTGCTTAAAAATGCTGGTTGCTATTTCTTCTAATACTGGCCCAAATATGTGCCAGAATGTTTGATAAAATTCAACTGGAAGTCCGTCACATCCAGGAGACCTTTCTAACTTCATACCTTTGAGGGATTTTGTCAAATCATCAATTGTTATTGATTGGTCACAGCTTTCGCGACATGAATCTGGAAGTCTTTTCGTTATATTAGCTAAAACATCTCTGGTTGCAGTTTCATCACTTCCCTCAGATTTATACAATGATTTGTAAAATTCGGATACTGTTTCCATCATTTCTGCATTTGAGCAAACTGATACTCCATCATCAGTCTTCAGTGAGCGCATTAATTTCTCTATACCTCTTGCTTTTTCCAAGTTATAAAAGTAACGTGTAGGCTTTTCGCCCTCGGTGTGCATTTGTGCTCTTGACATTATTTTGGCGCCATCAAACTGATATTGCTCTATTTCATTTAGTCTACCTTTTAATTTAACTAATAGTTCGTAATAATTATATTCCCCATCATTAATTTTCTTATTAATTTTACACAACGACCTCTGAAGCGCCTTTCTACGCTTTCGTATTTCACATGCTTTTCTAATGGAATACTGCCTTGAAATATATTTCAGGTCTGATTTAGCATCTTCCCACCAGTCTGTTATACATTCATACGAACCTCTTCTTTCATCCCAATGCCTCCAACAACTTTACACACATTTGCGATAGCACCTATCTCGTAGCAATGCTACATTAAGTTTACAAAATCCATCTCCTCGTTTGACCCAGTCAGCATTGTCTAATGTGATGGATAACATATTGTGATCAGAGAAAGTTACTGGTTTTATGTTAGTTTTACACATGTAACCTTTCAATGAACGTTCTACATAGATCCTGTCTAACCTTGAAGCTAACCTTCCATCGGTTGAAAACCAAGTAAAATCCTGGCCCTCTGGATTTTCAATCCGATAAGTGTCTAACAAGCTTTTATTTTCACAAATGTGTTTCAAAATATTATGCGATGTGTCATTAAAATTAGACCTAGAGTTTCTGTCTTTAACCTCTTCTAATATGCAATTAAAGTCACCGCCCATAATTAGGTTTTCAGGCGTTCTGTCTTGAATTATTGTGGAAACATCATTTAGAAATTCACCGCGCAATTGATGAGATGTAGGTGCATAAAGGCACATCAAATTTAAACTTGTGTTTAGTACATCGATTGATACACAAATCCATCGTCCATTTGTATCTGATGACGACGATATGACGTCAACATAGTTGAGACAGCGGGGCAGGATAAGAATGGCCACTCCCGCACCATTATCTTGTGATAAAGAAAATAAAATCTGCCCTTTTGAAATATCTTTGAGAGATTGATACACTTCATTTTTTTAAATTTTGGTCTCTTGTAGAAAAGCAATATCTACTCTCTCATTTGCTAATTCTTCAAGCAAGTGGCGCTGCTTGAATTCGGTATTTAATCCTCTGCAATTGATGGTGCAGATAATCATAATGTGTAAAATGATGTTTACAACCGCCATCATTAGATTAACTTGATTTGGGTTTTTTAGCTCGTTTCTAGACCATTTACCTAATTTTCCAGCGAATTCAATATTTCCTAGTTCTACCACAGACAAATATTCATATTTGGAAATATCAGAATCATGGCGCAGTATACGATATTTCACGCCTCTCACCGTTACATATGACACTAACACTTCACCCCCTTCTGATCGGTACATTACCATTTCATCTTTCATCTAGGAACTCTGTGTTTGAATGGACACATCTGCTTCTGCAACTGACATTGCATCATCATCCATATCATTTACTTCAATCTCAGATTCTGAGCTTTTGCCTTCTTTGTGACGCTTATTGCTACTTAAGTAACATTTGGCAGGAGCATCATTTACCATATCTTCAAGCTGACTTTAATCAAGTGGGCTTAGCGGAAAATCGACTGAACTTTCCGTCTTCTGAGTCCTAAACTTATCCTGTCCTAATTTTAATTCATCTTCTAAGGAATTGTAAACTGGCTCTTCTGTAAGATCATCATTTGCCTGCGTGTCTTTTACAGCAACGTTTGGCTCCACTGCATTTTGATTATTTTCTTGACTTAAGGTTATACCCTCCTCTAATACATGAATTTCATCAACTGTAGTTACTTTAACAGGATTTGATGATTTGTTTGTGTCATTTACAGTGGCATGAACCACAACAACAGCTTCCGTAGCGGTTGCTTCAGAAGCATTTGACTCAGTTGCATCCTTTAATGGGTGATTATCTCCTGATACTGAGGGCTTGTTTTGATTTTTTGGACAGCGCCATTTAAAATTGTCAACTGAACCACAGAGCAAACATTTGTTTCGATTGGACAATCTGTTGCCAAATGGTCAGTACTTAGGCAGATCCGGCATTCTTTAATTTGCCCTCTATACCATAATGGCAGGACAAAGCTGCCATCAAGCGTCAATCTGCTTGGTAAAGGGCTATCCACGTTATCAAACCAGATACGTCTTACGCCGTTTTCTAGCGTTCTGTCAAATGGATACGTTTCCCGTTCAATCTTTTGCACTTTGCCATACTTCTTGAGTTCACTCATGATTCTGTCATCTGGAATTTCTAGTGGAACTTTCATCTTCACTAGCAACCTATCTGACTCGATTTCCTCTACGTTACAAACTTCACCTTTTACAATAAGAACATCTTCCAGAAGCTTTTCCTTGACCCCGTCATTTGACACTGTTACATTCCATACAGTTTTAGTAACATTGATAAGCCCCTGCAAAGTAGCAGGTCCTGCGCCAACGACGTCCTTTAACCCATGATACACGTCGATAGCCATGAAACACCACCCATTAGTTGTTATTTTAAGGCTTAGGGTACGCTTATAGGTTGCCATGGTGGTTTATAAAAGGAGCAACCCCATACTCCTACAATATATAATATAAATATATAGTTATATAACACCAGGACGTCAGGGAAAGAGCTAAACACTAAATAAATAGTGTCCCCTTTTGAAACCCTGACGTCTACGAACAAATATACGAATAGAGAGTACAGTCGTATATTTGTTAGTTTGAACCACTTTCTAAGTGGTTCACTAACACCTAGCCGATTAAAGTATACTAACAAATATATGAATAGATAGTACAGTCATATATTTGCTAGTCTGTTCGAGTTGACCGGGGACAGCCAACTGACTATAAGGATCTATATAATTAAAGAACTAGGCTTGTGCTTACAAATGACAAAGGAATTAAATCCACTCACTCAAGCGATCTTGCCAAATATAATGCGCTAGCCTACGAACTATAGAAATAGCAGACTGGCGCGGGGAGAAATGTATTGCATTGTAAGAGGAGCCCTATTAAATGGCGGAAACCGCCAGCTAAGAGGAATGCCTTTAGAAAATGGAGACACAAAATCCGCTCCAACCAAGTCAAGAATTTACAAATTAAACATAAAGTTTGAAAGGAAATCCTAATACGAAATATTTGTATAAAATTTATCTACAAAATCGCGCTAGAAACTAACAAATTCAGGCAGCAATTGCAGAGCTAAATAAACGTGTGTGTTCTCTTCGACTACTGCTACTGCTACTACTACTACTACTACTACTACTACTACTACTACTACTACTACTACTACTACTACTACTGCTACTACTGCTGCTACTACTACTACTACTACCACTACTACTACTACTACTACTACTTTTTTCTTTTTTTTTGAAAAACCGACGCTGACGCAGTCGGACAAACTTCACGGAGGAACTCCTTTAAAAAGGCTTGCAAACCCCCAGAAAAAAACCTGGTGAACTAGTAATCTTGATTAATATTACACCAAAACAATGATAAATAATGAGCATTAATACAATCTATAAATACATATGGCTTAAAAAGTATAGATACAAAACAATAGGCTGATAAAGCTCCGATAGCAAAACAAAACTTAACAAAGGCATTCCTATTCAACCCAGGTGTGGTAGTAGACCCGTGTGGCGAGTGCAACTATCCAACAAATGAAAAGTGCCTCATCAATCTATGACAAATAAGTCAATCATTGACGCCAGTGGGCTGATTCTCTAAAGATCAGCGGGCGTAGTAGCATTTGGGTAGTATAATACATATAGTCGGCAGAAAAATTTCAGAAAAATTGATGGCGCTCTTGTTTACATTTTCAATTTACTTTATTGTAAGGTTTTGTAAATTACCATTCAATCCATGTGTGGTAGTAGACCCGTGTGGCGAGTGCAACTATTCAACAAATGAAAAGTGACTCATCAATCAATGACAAATAAGTCAATCATTGACGCCAGTGGGCTGAGTCTTTAAAGATCAGCGGGCGTAGTAGCATTTGGGTAGCATAACATATATAGTCAGCAGGAAAATTACAGAAAAATAGATGGAAATAGATGGCGCTCTTGTTTCCATTTTTGATTTACTTTGTTGTAAGGTTTTGTAAATTACCCGGGAACAAATAACCCTATAAAACTCTGTGCAAATTCCTAAAATTACCTGGGACAATTTTATAATTCAATGGCAACTTACTTTATCGATTGATTATTAAATAACCCCAGTCTGTTTATTTGTTAACATGAATTATTAAACATAACAATATCAAAGTGCAGACTAAAATGAATTACATGACACAGATTAATTAAAAGACACAGATAAATCAGCTGTAGTAATTAAATGATTTAAGCTAGTGCAGGCTCATTTATGTTTACAGCTCCCAACTCTATTGAAACTATGTTTGTTTTGCACCATATGTCCTTGAATACTTTTTCTTTACCATGCTGCTTTAATCTAAAATATTCGCAAGGAATATGATTCAGCAGCAATGAACGAAATATTGCCTTTATTGCTCTATTGTGATTGCCCATAGATGGATTTTTCGTCTGTGCACACCGATGTTTCCAAATGGCCCAAACACCTATGGTTAGTATTGTTATTAAAATTGTCCTTTCAGACTATGATATTTACACCGCTTGATCCAAATTCTCTAAATAAGACTACATGCGTGTCTAGAACAATGGGCTTCGCTCCAAATTTTGCCAAGATTTGGCTGATATAGTCCCAAAATTGTGACGATATTGGACATTCCACAAATAAATGCTCGATTGTTTCCTCGTCTGTTTGACATAAGTAACACCTATCAGAAGTCGTAATATTGCACTTGTATGTCAAGTGTCCCACCCATAGACGTCGATGTAGTAATCGCCACAATAAATCACGAGCCATATTTGATATGTATGGAGAATGTAAGATTTTCCATACATTTTTCCAACTGGATGGTTTACAGCTTGAGTCATCCCATCTCCTAATTGCTATGGGAGGTGTTACTTGTTTTCGTCTCATAATATGGTACCATTCCTTGGATCTCATCTTGTATTTTAACATCCCATCATCAAGAACTAATGCGGGTTGTGGAGTCAAACTATTATTATTTACATTTGGCAGACGAAACCATTCAATTGGTACAGCATGTTTTATTTTATTTAGCAACCGCTGGACATCTATATGCCTCATATGTGTTTTTCTAGCTACGTCTTGCATTGAAATCCATCTACGTGTTTGAGGGTGTATCATGTCCGATAAATGTTGAATGCCATATTTAGCAAAGGACGGTAGATAAAGTACTGCATTGTTATAACATATATTACTATTGCCCCACAATTGCTGTTCTAGTACTTCCTTCCAGCACGTAGGTGGAGGCATGTATCTGTCAAATATTTCTAACTCCTTAACTTGATCTTTAAACACATCTGGTATCATTTGGCTATTCGGAGGTGGCTTCTTTGAGGTAAAAACATGCTCCGCCAGAAATGGTTCTACAATTCTCTCCATGAGAGCTCGTGAAACACATGCCCACGTCTCATCTGATGTAATAAGATCATCCAAAAATTTTAACCTTAAAGAAACACATTTCACTTTAATATCAATTAAATCAAGTCCTCCTTCTAACTTAGCATTATTGAGAACACGATGGGAAACTAAATGATTCTTTTCTTCCCATATGAATGACAATATCAACTCATTACCCTCCTTTTCTACATGTTTTGGCATGTGTACAACAGATGCTGTATACCATAGCCCAGATAATGCCAAGTTGTTGACAACAAACACTCTACCAAAGATTGAAAGACGACGACGCTTCCAATTTGCTAATATTCTCTTAAGCTTAGATACGCGTTCATTCCAATTTTGTATTGTATTCGGTTTCCTGCCAAAATAGATGCCTAAAATCTTAATGGTATCATTAGACCAATTGATTTCAAGTGGCTGGTCATTCCGCTCTTTCCATGGGCCCAGAAATAATCCTTTGGATTTTCCTTTATTGATTTTCAAACCAGATACATTTTGGAACTTTTCTAGTACGTGGTTTAAAATTGCAAAATCATTGTTTGAACTGGTAAACACAGTTGTGTCATCAGCATATTGTGACAGCTTAAGTGATCTTTCTATGCCACGAATACATATGCCTTGAAAGTTATTATTTTGCCTCAATGCTATGCCAAGTGATTCCATCACAATAACAAATAATAATGGCGATAGGGAACACCCCTGTCTAACCCCACGTTCGAAGACATTTTCTCTGGATAATTGATTGTTCACTAAATAGCTACTCTTGATATCCGTATATAAAATCTTTACCCATTTAATAAAGTTTGAGCCTAACCCAAACGATTGCAAAGAATTAAAAAGAAAATCCCATTCCACACGGTCAAATGCCTTTTTATTGTCCAAGGCAATCACAGCTGAAGGGATGCTATCCTTCTCAACCAATTGTATAAGGTCTCTTATTAGGATGGTATTGGTTAGAATTGTCCGCCTGGGTACAGCACATGTCTGCTCTGTTCCAATGATTTCTCCTAAAACACTACCTAGTTTCAATGTTAGTGCTCTGGATATTATTTTGTAGTCTACACATAGTAGAGAAATTGGTCTGTAGTTCTGAATTAGACGTCTGTCATTTCCTTTATATATTAACCTTACGTATGCCCTAGCCATAGTTGGCGGTAAATGGCCTTTCTAAAAAATTTCAGTGCCTAATTCTTCCATTATTGGACCTACAAGGTGCCAAAACGTTTGGTAAAATTCAACTGGAAGGCCATCACACCCCAGTGATTTTTCTAGTTTCATACCTTTAAGGGATTTAGTTAAATCTTCTAGTGTTAAGGGTTGATCACAAAATTCACTGCCTGTGTCTGACACCTTTTTGTCTATATTTGCTAACAAATCCAATTTTGCATCTTCATCAATTCCCTCTGACTTGTACAATGACTCATAGTAATTGCATACAATAGTACTCATTTCATTGTTGGTAAAGACGGTTGAACCATCCGGCATGTTTAATGAGCACATCACCTTATCTATTGCCCGTGCTTTTTCTAATGCGCAAAAATATCGGGTTGGCTTTTCCCCTTCTGCGTGCATCTGGGCTCTTGCTCTAATTTTTGCACCCTCAAACTCATATTGTTCTATATCTCTTATTTTACTTTTAATTTTAACCAGTAATTCATAATAATTCTCTTCACCATTATTTACTTTAGCATTAATTTTCATACGTGATCGATGAAGTGTTTTCTTGCATTTGCGTATTTCCTGTGCTTTTCTAATAGCATCCTTTCGGGAAACATACTTTAAATCCAGTTTAACATCCTCCCACCATTGCAATGTGCTCTTATATGATGCTTTCCTATTAATCCAATGTTGCCAACAACTCTCTATATTATTCTTATAAAATTCTTCTCCCAACAGTGTTGTGTTTAATTTCCAAAACCCGACCCCTTTTGTTACCCAGTCAGCATTGGCAAAGGTTACACAAACCATGTTATGATCGGAGAATGCAACTGGCTTAATATTAACATCTCTCCAGTACCCTGTTAACAAACTATTCACATAAATTCTGTCGATCCTTGAACCAACTTTACCATCTACCGAAAAACATGTAAGATCTTTACCCTGAGGTTTTGATATTCTATAGGTGTCCACTAAATTTTCATTATCACATATTTCTTTTAAGAGTCTATGTGAGGTATCAGTATAAGTTGAAGTTGCATTCCTGTCATTTTCTTTGTCTAAGACACAATTAAAGTCACCACCCATTACTAAGTTTTCAGTGATGTTATCTAGTGCTGTTTTAGACATCTCCTTAAAAAAATTACGACGTAGTTGATGAGATGTAGGTGCATATATACACAGCAACGTGATACGTGTTTGTTGTATATCTAGCGTGACTCTCACCCAGCGACCATTTGCACCTGATACTGAAGAAATTATATTTACATAGGCTGAGTATAACAATTGCTACGCCTGCACTTTTATCTTGAGATAACGAATAAAATATTCTGGATCCAGAAATCTTTTCTAAATTATCATATAATTCTGACTTCTGAATTTTTGTTTCTTGTATCAAAGCAATGTCAATCTGCTCATTTTTCAGAGTCTCTAGTAAGTGACTCTAATGTCACTATTTAAGCCTCTACAATTGAGTGTGCAAATTAGCATAAAAGGTAATAAAATGCTGTGTAAAACCGCCATTATTAAGCTAACTAGATTTTGTTTTTTTCGACCCTCTCTTAGACCATTTACCTATTTTACTCACAAACGCTGCATTACTTAGCTCAACTTTTTCCAAATGCTTATATTTTAATATATCTGAATCATGACGCAGATGCCTATATTTAACACCATTTGCCGTCACATATGGAACTAACACCTCTCCTGCCTCTGACCTGTACATGACCATTTCATCAGGTGATTTAGAACTCTGTGTTTGAATGGATATATCAGATTCAGCGACTGACATATTATCGTCTTCGATATCACTTTCCTCTATTTCTGATTCAGAACTCTGTCCATCTTTCTGTCGCTTTGTTCCACTCAATCGATCCGAGACACCAATTACTTTCTCTATATTATTTAAATCGTCTAGATTGAGTGTACTCAGTGGAAAATCAAAGTTAGTTTCAGTATCTTGCGACCTGAATTTTACTTGTCCTAACTTAAAACTCTCTTCCAGAGGGTATTGATCATCATCTTCAACTTGTGTGGAATTAGCCTCTCTGTCATCAAACTTGGATTGACTTGTTACTGGAGTAAGACTTAGCCCCTCATCTAGAACCTCTATTTCATTGCCTGCAACTACAGCGATTAGATTCTTAGTTTTTTCCCCATGCTTCTCATTAACATGGACTTCAGCTACAATCTCAGCAACTACTGGTTCGATGACATTTTCCTTAGCAACGTGCTTCCCATTAGTATGGATTTCAGCTACAATCTCAGCAGCTACCGGTTCTATGACATTCTCTTTAGAGACAACTTGCTCTGCACTTTTATCAGCACACTTTTTGACATATTTGTTCTGCGGGCATCGCCACTTAAAATGATCAGATGATCCACAAACTAGACATTTGTTTTTGTTAGGGAAATCTGTTGCAAGATGTTCTGTGCTTAAGCAGATTCTACACACTTTGATTTGCCCCCTGTACCATAATGGCAAGATAAATCGACCATCTATGGTGACCTTGCTTGGGAGAGGTTGTTCTACCTTTTCAAACCAAATTCTTCTGATGCCATTTTCTAAGGTTCGATCAAATGGATAGGTCTCGTGTTCTACTTTGTCCACTTTGCCATACTTGATCAATTCAGTGATAACCCGTTCATCTGGGATCTCTAATGGAACCTTCATCTTGACTAATAACTACGGTGACATTCCATACAGATTTGGAAACATTAACGAGACCTTGAAGGACCCGTGGCCCTGCCCCAACTACATCCTTCAACCCATGATACACCTCAATTGCTGAAACACCCCAAGCCTTTGTCGTGATTTTAAGACTCAGGGTACGCTTATATGAGGTTGCCATGGTGTTTTATAAAAAGAGGAATCCCATACTACTACAATATATAATACAAATATATAACACCAAGACGTCGGGGAAAGAGCTAAACACTAAATAAATAGTGCCCCCTTTTGAAACCCTGACGTCTACCAACAAATATACGAATAGAGAGTACAGTCGTATATTTGTTAGTTTGAACCACTTTCTAAGTGGTTCACTAACACCTAACCGATTAAAGTGGTTTCCTAATGCATACTAACATATTACAGTCATATATTTGTTAGTCTGTTCGAGTTGACCGGGGAAAGCCAACTGACTATAAGGATTTATATAGTTAAAGAACTAGGCTTGTGCTTACAAATGACAAAGGAATTACATCCACTCACTCAAGCGATCTTGCCAAATATAATGCGCTAGCCTACGAACTATAGAAATAGCAGACTGGCGCAGCGAGAAATGTATTGCATTGACCACAGTAAGAGGAGCCCTACTAAATGACGGAAACCGCCAGCTAAGAGGAATGCCTTTAGAAAATGGAGACACAAAATGCGCTCCAACCAAGACAAGAATTTACAAATTAAACATAAAGTTTGAAAGGAAATCCTAATACGAAATATTTGTATAAAATTTATCTACAAAATCGCGCTAGAAACTAACAAATTCAGGCAGCAATTGCAGAGCTAAATAAACGTGTGCGTTCTCTTCGACTACTGCTACTGCTACTACTACTACTACTACTACTACTACTACTACTACTACTACTACTACTACTACTACTACTACTACTACTGCTACTACTACTGCTACTACTACTACTATCACTACTACTACTACTACCATTACCACTACCACTACTACTACTACTACTACTACTACTACTACTACTACTACTACTACTACTACTACTACTACTACTACTACTACTAACGCTACTTCACAACTTTTGATAGAATAGGTTGCGTTCACAGAGGGAAGCGATAAAGATATATAGATAAAGATATATCAGAAGATAAACCATCGATTTTGTGAGATTAATTTTCTAAGGCCGTGTTCTCACTGGAGAGTTAATCGGGAATAACGCCATACCTCAGTTTTGCGTTACGCCAGTTAACTCTCTAGTGATGTATTTATTCCGGGACGAGAGGCAGTCCACTGCGAACGCTAGCCGATATACCTGGCACTGACCGAAATAGCGGTTGTATAAGAACAAGGCCTATTCTTACGCCGGTTAAGTCTAGTGAGAACACGGCCTAAGTCTCTATTGAGAAAAAGGCCTTAGTCTCTATTGAGAACCCGGCCTTAGTCTTTATTGAGAACACGGCCTTAGTCTCTAGTGAGTACCCGGCCGTAGTCTCTAGTGAGAACACGGCCTCAGTCTATAATGAGAACACAGCCTTAGTCTCTAGTGAGAACACGGACTTAGTCTCTAGTGAGAACAGCCATTAGTATATGGTGAGAACCCGGCCTTAGTCTCTACTGAGAACACAGCCTTAGTCTCTAGTGAGAACATGGCCTTAGTCTCTAATGAGAACCCGGCCTTAGTCTCTAGTGAGAACACGGCCTTGGTCTCTAGTGAGAGCCTGGCCTTAGTGTCTAGTGAGAATACGACCAGTGTCGGCACAGTAACCTGCGTTATCATGGTTTAAGCCTTCTTGAGTCAATTTACCACTTTAGTGGCCAAGCCGGCCAAAATGGCACATGTAGTATTGAAGAATGCCCATTTGAAGGATTGGCTCGATAGCCGAGCTAGTTATTTCAGAGGTAAATTTACAAAAAAAGAATTCTCTTGGCCTGAAAATGGACACTGACTTTAGAAAAGATATGGATATTTTTTACCATTCTTCACTGTTTCGATATTTTCTACAGAATGTTTACTAAATTTTAAATTCACTAAAGACAGACAATTCGTACATTTTCGTGACAGACAGGTATCGTTTTGTTTTGATTTGTGACGTCAGCTAACACGTGGCATATTTGATTGTGATGTCATAGAGTGGCAGATCGGATCCATCGATTCTCCATTGTAATTGTCGCATATTATTATTCTTATCATTATTATTATTATTTTTATTATTATTATTATTATTACCACCTGAGAATGAGTTGAAGCTGCTAAACATGTTGATTCCCTGAAGTGCTGTGTTTTGTGAGTCTGATAAATCTGCGATCTCGGGTGGAGTGTCGGTGTTCCACAATATGCGTGGCGGCATATACATATGCTGAAGAGAAAATATACAGGCATATTTATAAGTCTTTGTTATTTAGGAGTCGTAGTGAATCAATAACTTATCAGACACGGACTAATTAAACGAAGACAATGACGACGACGACAACGATGATGATGATGATGATGATGATCATGATGATGATGGCGGCGGCGATAACGAGACGATGGTGGTGGCGGTGATGGTGACAGCGGTAGTGGCAATAGCAGTGGCGCTGGCGGTGGTAGTAGTGGTGGTGGTGGTTATATGATTAAACGCACTGGCTCAGGATCTCCCAAGTTTGGGAGAAATTTTTTATTTATTTTATTGTCTGAGATTTGTTATGTTTGTTATAAAATATGTTTGTTATGTTTGCTATAAAATATGAATAATATATATCATTCATTCTGAAGGTTTTTGAAGAGTTAATTCCGATTTAACCAAGATGTCACGTAGATTGGAGTTTTTCTTAAAGGCTATCATCACTGGACGCAAATTGAGAGGTTCTTTCATTTTATCCTGCAATTTATGATATTCATCTTTCAAAATTTCAGAAATTTCAACATTTTTTCGATTGTATGTTAAACTGAATGGAATAATTTCACGTTGATCAGCACGCCCAGGGTCGACGTTTATGGCTCTCGGCCATTTTGTTTTCAGTTGCTTAATCCAAAATGATTCTCGAAGTTTTCTTTGTTTATCAGTTTCTTCGGCAGTGGCAGAAAGAGGCAGTTGCTCAATAGGCAAAATTTCAAAGTGTCTATCGACAGAATGACCAGGAAGATTGAAATGTTGAGCTACGTTGGTGTCCTCGTCGTGTCTAATATCGCAAATGTGTCTAGTTGCTCGCCATCTTAAAGGGCATTTTGTTTCACCGACATACTGCTTTTGGCATAATTTGCAAGATATTAAATAGATAACATTTTTAGAATCGTAATCTAAATTAGACTGAAGTTGGAATTTGCTTTTGTTCTGATAACTGACAAATGTTTTCTGATTAGGTAGATAGAGCTCTAATTTACACCTCTTCTTTCCACATTTCTGTGATTGTCCTACGCCTATAATCGGACGATTGTGACGAATTTTGGTAGGCTTTTGATCGGCAGCCTTATCAGTAATAGTTTCCAAATCATGTAAAGTTTCGGACTTTATTTTGCGCAAAAATCGTGTTGAATATCCCCTCGTTTTGAGGGATTTAAATAAGGTGGAACACGCAGATTCAAAATTCTTTCTATCACTAGAATTTCGGTGAAATCGGATAATCTGTGATTTGACAATACCTTTAAAAGTATGAGGTGGATGGAAAGATTTCTTATGCAGTAGTTGATGGGAATCGGTGAGCTTAAAGAATACTTTGTAATCAAGAAGCCCACTCGTGTTATAATTTACACCTTTGTAGAGAGTAACGTCCAAAAAGTCTACGGACTACTGGTCGATGTTGGCTTTAAGTTTGATGTTAGGATCGTGATTATTCAAAATAGCGAAAGATTCATCAAACTCTTCCCTCGAATGATTCGAGATCATAAAAATATCATCGAGGTACCGGCGGTAAAATAGGGGCTGCTTAGGACATGTGTTAAGCGCATCTTCTTCCCACACAGCTACATGGATGTTGGCAAAACTAGGACTAAACCGTTTACCCATAGCGCATCCACAGATTTGTTGGTAGATTTCGCCAGCGAATTCGAAATCATTGCCATTTAAACTCAGCTCCAGGAGAGCTAATATTTCGCTAGTGGGCCTATTGTTATCAGGATATTTATCAAATGCTCTGCGAACAGAAGTCTTTCGATATCAATGTTTGTGTACATAGCATCGATGTCGAGGGTGACCAAGAGTGAGTTTGGAGGAACAGAAATTTTGGAGACCTCTGATAGGAAATCCTCAGTGTTGTTCAAAAAGCTGAAATGTCTATTCGCAATTGGTTGTAGGTGGTAATCAATAATTTCACTAATTCTATAAGATTCAGAGCCGCAATCAGACATAATAGGTCGACCCGGTGGTATCATAGGGTCGGACCACGACTCAATAGGTTTATGAATTTTTGGCAAAAGGTAAAACGTACGTGGATTTGAATCTCGTTTAGCAGTAAGGTATTTAATCTGCTTTTTCGTTATGGCCTTGTTGTCAGCCATTTCTTGAAGGATTCCATTAAATTTATCACAATTATTTTGCCAGAGTGGTTCGTCTAATTTGCGGTAGTGTTTCGGATTACTGAGTTGCCGATGCGCTTCACGAATATAATTATCCTTACGCATTATTACAGTAGCAGATCCCTTGTCAGCAGGCTTTATAACGATGTCATTGTTTTTACGCAAACCTGTTAAGGCTAAACGTTCTTGATATGACAAATTTTGATGATTTTTAGGAAATTCGAAATTTTCAACACGTTCCTTAATAGCTTTTATACTATTAGGGATCGCAGGGTCCATCAACTTCGAGTTAGGTGCCCAGCCATTTTTTTCAACAAAAGGTAGAAAGTTGTTTTTCTTGGAGTTTCGAAAAAAGTCTGCTAATTTTACACGGTGAGAAAATTCTTCAATTTCCCATAAGCCATTATCTAAAAGGGCATCTTTGTCGACTGTGGGCCGTGGTATTGGTACGAATGTTAGACCAAGATTTAGCAAAGATCTTTCTGCTTCAGACAATATAGAACCAGTTAGGTTAACGATATTACCACCCAGGCCAATTTCTGGGTGGTTAGTACCCTGACACATAGTTAGTTTAAATTAAAGTGCGATAACCAACTATTATACATTTTATTTGCAGTTCACTCAGTCCAGTGGATGTTGTCGTCAACCACCTGAAATTCGGACATGGGGAGGCTGGGCAGGATAGGGACCTTGGCCCTTAAGGCCTCTACACGGCTGTTAACGAATTGTATGTTTCGTTTCTGGGTTGCAGTCAGGTTCTTCGAATAATTTAGTTTGGCAAAGTGAACTTTAGCCTTTGGAAACTTTGAACGCATGATACTAAACAGATTCTCAATTCTTTGGGAGGTGTCATGCTGAAGTTCATCCTTATCATTAATTCCGATGTTAAGGATGATACGCTGAGGTTTGAAGACCTCATTGTATTTTCTAACCATATTCCTAATGTGGTTTATCTTAGCACCTGGATAGATTGCTAGCAGCATATCTGGATGAGGAGTCGGATTGATACGAGCTAAATTTGAAGACCCAATCAGCAGAATTTTCTTGTTCAGAGTTGGCAGACGCCATTCATTCTTGTTATCCACCACAAACCGAAACTTGTAGAAAGACCTATGCTCTTTGGGTGTGTCCCTAGGCATCGGTTTGGGCTTAGGTGTGGGCGTAAACTTAGGTTGTGGTGGCTTGGACCTCGGTGTCGACGATATGGTCTTTCGACCACGTCGATAAGTAGCTGCTCTCTGTGGAAGGGGAGGAAACTCGACTGGGGACAGTGGCGAGACCGGAAGAGGGATCTGACTAGGATCCACATGAGCAGACACTGCCGGTGACAATTCTGGTGGGGGTGGGTGGTGCGGGGTGGTGTTGAGTAATGGTCCCGTGAGGATACTGATGCCTTCAGGTGTTCTGATGCTGTTAGTCAAACTGCATAGCTCTAGTTCGAAGCTGCTCTGACTCTCAGCCGACCATATGACAGATATGCGGAGAGACAATGGTGTGCCGGGTAATCTACCTTCTCCATCAGATTACCCGGTACATCAGATTACTCAGCCCGTCAGATTATCCGGTTCATCAGATTACCTGGTCTGTCAGATTACCCCAATCCATCAGATTAGCCGCCTCGTCAGATTAGCCAATCCATAAGATTACCTGTCACATCAGATTATCCGGTCCATCAGATTACCAGACCCAGCAGATTACCCATCCTGGCAGATTACCTGGTCTGTCAGATTACCCAGTCCATCGGATTACCTGGCCCATCAGATTACAAGGTCCGTCAGATTAACCGGCCCGCCAGATTACCCTGTCCATCAGATTGGGCTTATGGCAGTGACACCACGCAGTTAAATTAGTCTAAAATACTCAACAGCTTACAATGACGTCATGAATGACGTAGACAAGTTCGACACGAACGCATAATTGGTGACTGACTAAGCGTTGTTGTATGAATTGTATGTCGTTTCTATTTAATAAACATTCGGTTGAATATTTTGAAACTAATTTGACTGGGGCAGTTGCGGCCATCAACAGCACCCAATCAAATTAGTTTCAAAATATCCAATAGTTTTCTAGAAATTGAGATTCAGAGAATGCAAGGATCGATTGATCACAACGCGGTCAAAGAGTGGATGGAACTTAGCTAGAGATCGGCGGGCTATGGGTAAAATTGGATTCCCCCATTCGTATCATATAATATCACATCAAATATATAGGCAATATGTGTATATGTCCTAGATGTGAATATATACGATATGAATGTGAGTCCCGTGTAGCTTCAGCTAATCGTGTGGTCCGATATGTCACTCAAGTATATGACGTCATGCTTAATGGTGGAATCCAATTTTAGCTATGCCCCGCCCAGCTTTAGGTAAGCTCTACCCACACTTCGCCCGTGTTGAGTTCTATCCATTCCTGAACTCCCTGACAGTCAATTTCCAGAAATTAACAAGGTAAGCTGTTGAAAATTTTGAAACTAATTTTGGCCTATGGGAGCAACAGTGTCCAGTTAAATTAGTCTCAAAATATTCAACAACATGTTTATTTAACAGTAACGATATACAATTCGTACAAAAATGCTTAGTCCGTCATCAATTAAGCGTTCGTGACGAACCCAGTTATGTCAATCATGACGTAGTTCATTATGACGTCAGCATACACGTCATGTAGTTGATTATGACGTCATATGATCGATGGATAATGTCTTTCCTGAATTTACAATTAATAAACATTATCTTGTGCATTTTGAACCTAAGTTAACTAGGTGCTGTTCCTGCCTTAGCAACAGTATCCTGTCAAATCAGTTTCAAAATATTCAAAAGGTTACCTGTATAATTACCTTGAAATTGGGATTTTGGGAATTCAGGTTTAAAAGTATATAGCCCTAAATTGTTTCCAACCACGTAAAAAGCTGGCAGAGCTTAAATAGAAATAGGCGCGGCATAGCTAGAAATTTGCGCAGCATAGCTAGAAATGGGCGCGGCAAAGCTAGAAATTGGCGCGGCATAGCTAGAAATGGGTCCCCTCAATACCTGGTATCTGTTCGTGTTGTTGAGATCGGTGACAAAGTACGTGTCAGCAATATATCCCACGGTTGTGGCCCAACCTTCACCGAAGTTCCTCTCTGTTTGCGAAAAGAATGGCAACAGGGCCTCATTAAAGTTGGCCATCCCGACTCCAAGCGAGTTAATATGTGCATCCCATAGCCTCATCAAAACTTCATCCTTCTTATCTGCCAAACTGGGGAATGAGTACACTGCAGGAGTGGTCGCCAGATCCTTGAGGAACACAAAAAAGCCTCGCCATTTTGGAATAAGGTCATCCTTTATCGTGGAACATGTCTCGGCGCTTATGCAATATAACTCAGGGTTTTCTGACGGTGACCGGATTTCAATACGGTGTGGCCAGCTTTCGAAATACCCAGCTTCAATCATACCAATGAAAGGTATAGTCGCCAGGTAATAGTTCATGCTCGCCCACCAGCTACGAGGAGAAATGCAATTGTGTCTTGTTTGGAAACCACAACGGGAGCTGTTACTGAAATCGCGCAACCTTCCGGTTAGATATTGCCAACCGTGTTGCACAGGAAGTCCCCAAAGTACGTTTCCGGTGTTTAACGGTCCGAAATCGGCCATTGCCGCCGCTGTCATTTCTACCATTATTTTGTACATGCCGAGTCGTTCCGTGTACAACCATGGATTCAGATAAGTTGTGCCGTTTACGGTTTGAAATTCTGCCAATGAGCTAGGAACTTGGTTCCACATTGGTGGCACTATTGTGTAAACCGGAGGTGGCGTTGTGGTAGGTGGGGGAGGTGTTTCTGTTATAGCTGGCATTGTAGCGTCTATGTAGCTGACCAAACAGAGGCCGCAGCACAGAATGAGCGCGGTGAATGGTGACATGTTTGGAAGACGCAACCTGTGGAGAAAGGACGATATAATTAATTAACAGTTCTGTTTTAAATATACGTAGATGTGGGAATGCAACATCTTCTGATTTGTGATCTATCGGAGAGAGCGGATAGTCTGAATGTGTGCCATGGAGAGGTTAAAGAGGAAGGAATAAAGAGAGAGAGAGAGAGAGAGAGAGAGAGAGAGAGAGAGAGAGAGAGAGAGAGAGGAGAAGAGAAGAGAAGAGAAGAGAAGAGAAGAGAAGAGAAGAGAAGAGAAGAGAAGAGAAGAGAAGAGAGAGAGAGAGAGAGGAAGAGGGAAGGAGGCGGTGGAGTGCAGGCAGGCAGACAGCGAGGCAGGGATGGGCGGAGGGAGGGAGAGATGGAGAGTGAGTTAGAGAGAGTTAGAGGAGAGGGAGAAGTAGGAAACAGATAAAAAGATAGTGGAGAGCGCGGTGGGGTGGGGTGGTGGAAGGAGGTGGTGAGTGTGTTGTACTTAGTAATCCTATGTCCACATATATGACTCAAATGCCGACATTTAGCGTCCACGTGCACGTGATGCGTCCAAGATATAGTTTAAAATCATTGGGTGACAAAACATGCCAATCATTATGGTAAATATTTACATGCCAGCTATATACACATGAATGAAATACATAAAATAAGCAAAGGTTCACTCGGTAAACATCAACCTTTTCAAATCACCCACATACACACGCGCGCGCGCATGCACGCACGCACGGACAGACACACGCTCCCCTACCCACCCTACACCCCCACCACCCCACCACCACCCACCCAACCCCCTGACTGAGTCTTGCCGTAAAGCAGAATTTGTTAATGTTGGCCGTGATCCGGATAACAAAAACCCACATCTGGTCAAACTGTCGATCGATGGATGTCTCGGAAACTTCTGGTCTGATTTTGGCTCAGATTTTAACTCAGTAAAGAATTTTACCGAGAAAATAATCACCTAAATGTTGGCTGTGATCCGGAAAAAAATATCCCAATCCGATCAAAATCTCGGGCTATGGATAGAATATCTTGGAAACTACTAGTTCACATTTTTTAACAAAAGGGAGAGGGTGACAATTCAATAGGTTTCCATAACTTTGGGTGTGATTGGGAAAATGCAGAAAATTCGAAAACTGGACAATAGTTTACTTTACAATGAGACAATAACGGGGTGGGCGAGGGTCTATAATAGACTAGTCTATCGATCAATCTTATGACGTCATAATCATTGTGTGCTGACGTCATAATCAATTACGTCATGAATGGGATATATAAGTCCGTCATAAACGCTTAATACTCCATCAAGTCGTACGAATTGTGTCTTTACTATTTAATAACCATTCTGTTGAATATTTTTAAAACTAATTTGACTGGGCGCTGTTGCTGATCGATGACAACACGGGAAAAGCGTGAGCGAATGGGCCGGGCATACCTAAAACTGTATTCCTGTATTTATTTGGGGTTCTTTGGTGTGTGTGTATGGTGGTCGGCGGGGGGTGTCAGGGTGGGGGGGGGGGGGTCAGTGTTTTATGGCACCGTTACTCTAACAGAGATGTTAGGAAGCAGGGTATGGAATTCTGGAATCCATTTCTATCTATGCCCCGCCCATTTAAGCTAAACTCCGCCCAAGTTGTACGCCGTATTAGCATCGAGTTGCAAATTTTGAAAACTGAATTCACAGAAGCTAAATTTCAAGGTAACTAATCCCTACAAGTAAGCAGTTTAATATTTTGAAACTAATTTAACTGGGGGTTGTTGCTGCCTATAACAATAAGCATATGGCAGGAACAGTTTCCAGTCAAATTCGTTTCGAAATATTCAACAGAATGTTTATTGAATTGTAAATTCATCAGTGACATAGTAGTCTACAAATCGGGAGACCTTCGTGAAGGATATTTAGATTTTCGTGACGGTGCAAGTCAGTCTGAGAGCGACGTCTGTCCACGAAAATTGTTGAAAAGTGTACACCCGTTTCGTTGCTGCTGGTACAGTAGAGGATAGAATGTAGGCATCAGAGTGGTAAGGGCAGGGCCGAACTTAGGACTTAGGGGCCCTATGGGAAGTTTCTGAAATTCTTATAGGGGTGGGGGTTGGTAGGGGTTGGGGCACTCGGAACTGCAGTTAGAATCGTGAGAAAGCCAGGGTCACGTTTCGGCTGTAATGCTACAGGGGTCCTCTGAAATTAGAGGGTTGTGGGAATTTGCTACATCAGCCTTATACAATACAGCTCAGAAACAAGTTTGACAATTCAAATACAAATTTGAATAAAGATGATGCTGTTGAATATTTTGAATATAATTGGATTGGAAGACATTGCTGCCTAAGGCAGCAATACCTTCCAATTCAATTATGCTCAAAATAGTCAACAGAATATTTTTTTACATCGTGTTCAAAACAGTTTTCTGTTAGAAACATGTTGACTGATTTTTTAGTTGTACTATAGGTGTGGCATCTATGTGTATAACTTGAAGCTATACAGGGAACCCAAACATTGACATGTCAATTTTGAGGGGTCCTGGGAATTTGCTGTCCCTGTGCAAATGCAGTTGTTACACTGCCTTAGGTTTCGGCCCTGGGTAAGGGTTAACTGCAGAACCCAATACATTCAAGTTTATTGAAGTAACCCCCCCCCCCCCGCCAAGGTCACAATGTCACGTATGGGGGGGGGGGGGTGTGTTACAAAATAATAGTTAATTTTTACAGGTCTGAGTGAGATTTACCTTTAAAAGATATTATTATTATTATTATTATTATTATTATTATTATTATTATTATTATTGTTATTGTTATTAATACAATTATTATTATTATTATTATTATTATTATTATTATTATTAATAATACAATTATTATTATTATTATTATTATTATTATTATTATTATTATTAATGCAATTATTATTATTATTATTATTATTATTATTATTACTATTATTATTATTATTATTATTATTATTATTATTATTATTATTATTATTAATAATACAATTATTATTATTATTATTATTATTATTATTATTATTATTATTATTAATGCAATTATTATTATTATTATTATTATTATTATTATTATTATTATTATTATTATTACCAAGCTTATCGTTATCATCAGTGCTATAATATGATCATTATTGGTGTAGACATTCTTGTTATCAACATCGGTGACAGCATTATCGACAAAGACAATATAAACACATTTCACATTACACATTACACATTATTAATATAAACATTATTACACAATATTGGCATAACCAATTTTAAAGTTAACCAAATTTAACAAGCGAACGTGGTAAAAATACTATGTGATAAACGTAAGATTATGTAGGGAACCGATATATCTCTCAAATATTTGACGTCAGAATCAAAATACGTCATTGTGCTAGCTGACGTCACAGTCCGAACAACGCAGTGCCGTCATGAATATCGAGAGGTTCGTCACGAAAGTGTACGAATTGTATGTCATTGATGATTTTACGATTTAATAAACATTCTGTTGGATATTTTGAAACTAATTTGACTGAGCGCTGTTGCTGGTATAGTCAAAATATTCAACATCTTACCAGTATAATCACCGTGATAGGCCGTGCTCACACTAGAATGTTAATCAGGAGTAACGCCATACTGAAGTATGCCGTTACTCCGGATTAGTTATCTAGTGTGGACACGGATTAGATTCTGGGAATTTTCAAGACGGCAGAATATAATTACTTATATACACAATTTCGAGACACAATTTATATTTATATTAGAGAGAGAGAGAGAGAGAGAGAGAGAGAGAGAGAGAGAGAGAGAGAGAGAGAGAGAGAGAGAGAGAGAGAGACAGAGAGAGGGGGAGGGGAGGGAGAGGAGTGGAGGGAGGGGAGAGAGAGATAGAAAGAGAGAGAGAGGAGAGGAGAGGAGAGGAGAGGGAGGGAGGGAGGGAGGGAGGGGGAGGGAGAGAGGGGGAATGGGGTGGAAGGAGGGAGGGAGAGAGATGGACCACCAACCCCCGCGGGCATAACGCGGCGATCCTCAATGCGGGTGGTCGCAAAACCACCCGTCACAAGGAACCACCATGTTCTGTCCACAAAGGCTATTTGCCACTTGAAATACCATAATTTATATTATGTGTTAATGATCACATCTTGGTGTCCCTTGCAGTGGTCGCTATTAGCAGGTGTAAGTGCATAACCACATCAACATCATCATCACCATACATACATAAATACACAACATTCACATTTGACAGGTTTACAAATTATACAAAGAAACATACTTTCAATAACGTTAAAAAACTGTTTGTTTTTCTTATATAGTTCTGTACTTTTCTTAGTAAATCTTCATTAATTTCAGTAGAAAATTTATTACAAGAAAATTTCTAGTGAATTATCTGGCATAATTTCATAAAGGGAACAAATAAATCGCGTCTTTCATTTGGCCCATCTTAGACAAAGTTTAACAGCAATCCATTCCTGAGTTTTATTTAACCCTTTCATGCCGAATTCAAAACCTGCCTCTGCAGTGGCTTCGAAGAATGTCCAATATGCAGGTCAAAAGAAGAAATTTTTTATAATTTTACCACTGGAATAAATGGCTCGATAATCGAGCCAGTCATTCCAGCGGTAAATTAAAAAAAAAATACTCCTCATGTGGCCTAGAAATGTAGGCTTCATTCAACAAAATAAATAAAAATTACAAAAATTTTATCATGTTTATTTTATCACCCGAATAGCTGCTTTGTGTCAGGGGCGGGCTGGTTGTGGCTGAACTAAAACTAGAAATTCAATATATTGACTAATTTCAATAATTATTTAAGTAACAACAGCAATAGTAGTAGTAGTAGTAGTAGTAGTAGTAGTAGTAGTAGTAGTAGTAGTAGTAGTAGTAGTAGCAGTTTTTATTATTGTCAAGCATTAGTTCTATGAACCCTGTCTTTGACGAGGCACTGGCACTAGGATCTAACTCATTCATCATCTGGAATGTAATTTTACCTTTTTCAATTTTTTCGACCCGAGTCGGGTTCGAGCGTGGCAATTCTACGGCAACTTTCGCCTAGCAATTGGGAGGCGAGTGCTCTACCACCAGACCACAATCCAGATGACAAAAATCCTCTTGTCGTCGTCGTCGTCGTAGTAGTAGTAGTAGTAGTAGTAGTAGTAGTAGTAGTAGTAGTAGTAGTAGTAGCAGCAGCAGCAGCAGCAGCAGCAGCAGCAGCAGTAGCATCAGTAGCAGCGGCAGCAGTAAACTAAGGTACTTACTTGTTCGACCCTGGTCGGTCCTTTGTTTCTGCCTCCATACACTGTCGTCTCTCGTTTAAATATTAGATACTTTCAGAAATTCACCAAAATTTCAATTTCAAAGTTGTGTATGACAAAAATATGAAGACTGCGCTGGTGCTAGATGGCAGTGTGACTGTCAATCATTCCAGTTTTTGACCCGCTTACTGGATGAAGTCAACTGGTACTATGAGGATGCTAAATACCGCCTCAACTCCGCGAACAGTCATGTACTTATAGAATTGGTAAGCTACAGGGTGGCTCGTTATCGGATTAGAAAAAACCTTTAAAAAGTACAAATTCTGCAAAATTAACAAGCAAAGAGCCACACGAGAGACTACGATGGACTCTCCAGTGCCAGAGCATACTTTGATAACGCAGGTTATTGGGCCGAAGAGGGTCAGTACCGGCCCAGAAACTGGCGTTATCAGGGGTGCGGAATTTCCCCAGTGACACCCACACCCCATTTATTCGTATCAATAACAAATAACGTAACTAGAACTTATTATAAAAAATTCTCTCATGATTTTCTTTATAACCGAATCTTTCCAGGCCTTTAAAAGTGCATTTACACCAAAATGCTTGAAAATAAAATTGTTAAAATTGTATACTTTTAGAAGATTAATTCGTGTACCCAAATGTAAAGAAACGAAATAAATCTTAACATATGATGATTTCTTTCCATATAAATTAATATAATTTTTTAGTAGTGAGATTGAATTAGTGATTCGTGTTTTATAATTCTATTTCACAACTTCAAAATTACATTAATTTAGACGAAATGAAATCATCATATTTTAAGATTTCTTTCGACGGCTTTCTTACATCTTAAATACACAGTTTAATCCTCTAACAGTAGATAATTTAACAATTTTATTTTCAAGCATTTTGGTATGAAGATTTCTATTACTAATTTCATAAAAGAATTTGAAATTAAAAGTTGGTCTTGGTTGGGGTTTTTTAAATTTAGTTTATAGGATCACCCTGTACGACACATATGCTAACCAGATGCTGAGAGAGTGCTCAAAATACCGGATCTGTTCGCGATTAACTGTCTGTCTGCTGAAAGCCAAAAAGACAATAAATTCAACGGGCAATAATTCTGAAAAAGCTGAATATTTTGAAAACAATTTGACTGAAAGTTGTTTGTGGCTAACAACTTTAAGGCAAATTGTTTTCAAAATATTTAGGAAGAGAAGAGATACGTCCCCTGAAATTTAGCAGGTAGATAGTTAAGCGGCCAAGAGAGAATCACCAACCCACCCACCCGCCCATCCATCAGAAGGGGGCGTTGTTACTGGCATCGGATGATCGTGTCGGATGTTAGGGTTCCACCTATGAAAACTGGAGTTTGTGCTTAATAAATTTATTACCACAGGAAGCTGGTATTATTAGTGTCTAGTAGCCTGGTTCCCTTGCCATAACAGCCAGGGAACCAGGTTAGAGTTCACAAAGAACCAAGCGTAATGATTTTATTACCCTTTCCCAGTAAGTGGAATAGAGTATTGTATTCGGGTCTGTCTGTCTGTCTGTCCGTGTGTCTGCGTGTCCGTCCATCTGTCC
Source organism: Chaetoderma sp. LZ-2023a (assembly GCA_034401795.1). Classification (NCBI taxonomy): domain Eukaryota; kingdom Metazoa; phylum Mollusca; class Caudofoveata; order Chaetodermatida; family Chaetodermatidae; genus Chaetoderma; species Chaetoderma sp. LZ-2023a. Next base: position 87,593,219 of record CM067362.1, read on the forward strand.
ACCTGGCGCTGTATCTACAAAACTGCTGCTGCTCCGATTGAGCTCAAATTTTAACACAACGAATGAATTTGAGGTGCAAGAGCATTTTCAGACTTGGGCCGTGATCCGAATAAGATAACCCACATCCGGATCGGATCAAATTCTGGATCTGTGGATGTCTCTGAAACTACTGGTCTGATTTTGCTTAAATTCTAAAGCATGAAATCGTACACTAGGATTCCACAACTTTGGGATTGTTCCGGGAAAATCCAAAGCTGAAAATATCCGGGATATCCGAGAAAATACGGGAGGGTGAGGGTCTGCAATCTCCAATTGCCCTTTTTGTTACTCGTTTTTAACCTTCGAATGTCAGAGAATGCTGGAAATATTGGAGAGAATTCTCTTATAACTCAGGGCACTGGGCCAATACTGGGTCGTATTGGGCCGGTATTGGCCTAGTATCGGCCCACGAATCTTCCTGATCAGAGTACAAGACCTCGGGTGGCAATGACACTGGCGGTCTATGGCGGTATTTTTGTCGTAGTTTATTAAACTATTTCACCACATGGCTTTAATAAGTATGCATGCGGTTAAAAATTGAACTAAAAATTAAACACTGGTAATTTAACGGTGAAAAGATTAGTCGGTCGATTCGGTAACATGTTTAGGCCAAACCCCTTCCACGCTGAAATCCAAATACCTTATTTTGAAGCCACCCATACATGTACGTTGTTGATTAATTTGAAACTAATTTGACTTGAAGCTGTTGCTGCCAACGAAAATAGTCCTTTTTGAGCTTATAATATCTGTCATAGCTCGCTTGTAGTGGTAAAAAAGTTTTTAAAAAATCCCTGAATTGTGGATAAACTTTTAGAAGTACATATCTCCCTTAAACTCTTCACCACCCCACACCATACCCACCCGACGCACTCCATCCTATCAGGACTACATATCGGGACATCCTTCTGTCAGGTTTACGCGTGGCGTGGTTTGACGGATATCATAAACAGATTAGAGTTTTGTAACTTGTCTATAGCGGACGACCGGTTCCGGGACCAAGTGAAGGCGGTCATTTAATTATCACGAGTGTATCATTCGAATGCGCTCAAGAAAATTTTAGCTTCCCCGATGGAAAATGTCCATTTATACATCAAAAGAATGCTATTTTTGAAAATTTAAGATTGGAACGACTGGCTCGGTTGTCACTCATTCCAGTGGTGCTTTAAAAAAAATAATCGGGTCTTGGTCTACAAATTGACACTTCCGAGGACCGCTGAATAAACCGGCGTCTACTTGCAGATCACGAAAAGACATTTTTAATGGACCACTGGAAGGGTTTGTTCGATTATCACGCCAGTCATTCCAGTGGTACATTTTCGAAAAAATTTATCTCTTGCTCAGTAAATCAGCATTTCCGAAGACCATTGCAGAAACCGTTGCCCTTTGATCACTAGATTTTTTTGGAAATTTTACCACTGGAATGGCTGACTCGGTTATAACCGAGTAAGTCATTACAGTGAAAATTTTTCAAAAAATTGTCTCTTGCTCTGTACATGGCCATTATTAAAGACCACCGGAGAATGACTGGCTTAAAAGACCACCATCATTTGAAAGTAATGTTGTATTTATTGACCACCTGTCTTTGGTGATCAGTTTATAAAGGACCACGCGGTGTTTCCAAGACAAAATCAGAAACATTTTAATTAGTAAGAAATGTTCTTTTGAAAATTTTGAACGTAATTGTATTTGGAAGACCTTGATGCCTTAGGCAGCAATGTCTGCCAATCCAATTATGCTCAAAATATTCAACAGTAGGCCTACGTTTTATTTGGTTTTGAAAACAATATTAGGTCATTTTACATTGTTGAGTCCACTATGGACTGTTGTTGTACTCGGCCACGTTGTGTTGAAATCGGAGTCCAATACGGATTTTTCAACACAACGTGGACTTGTACAATATCAATACATATTGGGACTCAACAATGTAAAATGACCTATTATATTTATTAAGCAAATAGACACTAAAATCAAAAGAAATTTACTTTAATCTAAGAAATACGATGAATTCTAATATTTGCTTAATGGAGTAACTGGTCTATTATCGATGATATCAAATCTCCTTTTCTTTTTTACCACACCCGTGTGTTCGTATGTCTCAATTGACTCCATTAATTACCTCATCAACAATAAACTTGATCAACGCAGTAAAAGTTACCTCCCTTGACAACGCGATGTAAAGAAATTAATGCGGAAAGAGTTATCGTTCTTTAACGTCTAATGCAGGTTTTAAGCGGCGTCCAATACGGGAACTGTCTTGACATATGTGAGATTTCTTTATACTCTTTCTCACGGAACTCATTCGTCAGATTGTACTTCTGGTTACTGACTGAGCTATTCCGCTGTCCAATACTGGTTTTGCACCGTTCACTATTGAACGAGTATTGGATCGTCACGTGGTACAATAGGACGCATTTCATTGGATAAACACACCCACGCGTATAATAAGATCATATTTCTGACCACTAATGTATAACTACATGGATTGCAACGCATAAAATAATATCTAAATGCAGACTCACAAAACTTCTCTACAACGCATACATTCGCCCCCACATTGACTACCGTCGCAACATATGGGGGAAATGTAAATCAGAAAACTTTAGACTACACGTATTGCCCGAATTATTTTAAAGTTGCATATTCACGGCAAAATTCCGGAAAATAAAATTGTCAAAATTGTATATTTTTAGAGGCTTAAATTGTGGGCCTAAATATAATGAAACGAAATAAATCTTAGCAATTGCATTGCGTATAATTTAATGATGATTTCATTATGCATAAATTATTATAATTTTTTTAATTGTAAAATTTAATTAGAGGCACGAGTCTCTAATTCAACTTCACAACGTGATGGCATTATAATAATTTGTTCGAAATAAAATCATCATATGTTAAGATTTTTTTCACTTCAATTACATTGAGATACTGGTATTCAATTTAAGCCTCTAAAAGTACACAGTTTGAACAATATTATTTTCACACATTTTGCTGTCTTGAATATCATCTGTAGGCTTACAGAATATATATATTCCCCATGTACTTGATTAAGTCTTGAATTGTATTGAATTTAAATGCTACCTGGCAGTCATCCTCGAGAGATCTCTTCCGAAGATTAAACCGTAACCCTCATATCAGCCGAAAAACGGCTTCTGCAGTGGTCTTGAGAAATGTGCATTTAGAGACCAAGAAAAGACTATTTTTGAAATTTTACCACTCGAGTCACTGGCTCGATAACTGAGCCAGTCATTCCAGTGGTACATTTTCAAAAATAGTCTTCTCTTGGTCTGCAAATGGACATTTTCTAAGACAAAATTAACTTTTTCTTGAACAAATTCAAGCCTTAAAGCGTTAAACTGGCACACACTGCCTGAGAGAATTGACATACAGAGGCTTACACTTACAATTAATCATATGACACCACTTTACATAAAGAATATTCTGAAATTTAAGAAAGATGGAAAGAATTAAACCCAATGGTTAGAATGGCACAACTACTGAATGATTTCAAGTAGAAGATACATATAGTAGGCCTAGTTCATGATTGTAAATATGGTGTGCGAATTAACAGCTGTAGCCACCATATGCATGTGGTTGCATGGGAGGCTGCTCGTGTGCGGGTGTGCGCAAGTAGAGGGGTGGCATGCGGGTTACATTTTTTCACACCTTTTTCCTTTGTTCTTTTCCTTTATTCTCTCCTTTATTATGTTGACGCCCTTTTTCCTTTGATCTCCACCGCATATTGTGCCAGTTTTCCTTTGATGGACACAGCCCTCCACCATTCTAATTGGATGTTAGATGTGGAGGGTGGTTATAAGCCTCGCCCCTCATTAAATCATGTGTCTTCTGTCATACGATCATGTGAGCTTAAGTGTAATTAGCGCAATGATGATTGACATGGGTTAATGCATAGTGTAAGTATGATTGACAAGTTTCATGTCTGGACTCGTCTTCTCCTGTGGACTCATTCTATCACGAAGCCCCTCCCCTCGTTAAATCAAGTGACTCCTGTCATCCAATCAGGTGAGCTCAAGCATAATTAGAGCAATGATTAACAAGGGTTAATGGATAGCGTAAGTATGATTGACAGGTTGCATGTTCGGACTCGTCTTTTACTTGGAACTCACTCAATCATGAAGATATGCTCACTAAATCATGTGACTCCTCTTATCCAATGAGGTGAGCTTTAAAACAACTCCGACCATATGTAGCAATCATCAGAGTCATACAAAGTTTAACGAATAAATTTTCAATCGAGTTAGATTAATAACTACCTATTACATTTTAACGTGCCTCGAGCGGGCGCAATATTGTTAAATAATTCAAGCCTAAGCTGCCTCATGGGTGTTGGGCGGGTTATAGGCAATGATTCTTTCAGGGTTTTTCAATTAAAACATTTTGAGTCATTTCCGCTGATTTCACAATTTTTTTTATTTAAAAAAAAAAATATTAATGTTTCAGTAAACATACAGTCGATAAATATACAGATGATAAAAATATAAAGTCGATAAAAAATATACATATGAATAAGCGAAAATATAAAAACGAATTATGTGTAAAACAAATACAAAACAGTCATTTAATTAAAATATAAAATGTACAAATGTTTTCGAGCGGGATACAGCAACCTGTAAAGTTAATCAATAGACATGGAGAATGATGCGACTGAGGTAATCCGCGAAACTGATTTTAGAGCTATTATTTAAATAAATCTGAAAACGATCTAAGCAATACTGAACCCCTAACAGATTGGGTGTAAAGATAGGGTAGGGATTTTTAGAGAGGTATCTGTATCTGTATCTGTATTAATATTGGGCAAAATTCATACTGAACATCATGCCCAGATGCGCGTCTGGATAAAGATGACCGTTCCATCTCAGGAATAAAAGCAGTTTATACACATATTTACAGTGATTGTAGAGGCTTAGATGGTCACCTCCCAGATGTAGCTCTTGAACGTGTCTACATCCGGTGCTGAGATAATGCTGTCAGCCTGGCCATTCCAGATCGGCACAGTTCTTAGAATAAAAGAACTCTGGTAATGTTGGATGCTAGTCTGGATTGTCTGTAGCTTTGTGAGGGACTGCGCCTGGTGGTGGATATTAACTCTTTCTGAGGATGGTATTCGGGTGGTATTGCTACATGTCCATTTAGAATTTTGCACATGAATGTCACATTTGTTTTTCTTCTCTCTGTGAGTGACTCCCATCCTAGGCGTGTTAGCATGCCAGTAACACCCTATTTTGAGTATGTGTAGACATGCTGAGCTATAACAAATCTTGCTGCTTTCCTCTGGACATCCTCGAGGGATTGGCTTAGATCTTTTGTTGGTGGGTCCCAAACTGTAGAGCTGTATTCCAGTTTTGGCCTGACTAGTGTCTAGTAAGCCTGCTCTTTTACTGATTGAGGGCACCCACGAAGGTTTCAGTTGATGAATCCAAGAACTCTGTGAGCTGAGCTTGTGAAGTTGGAGATATGTTTGTTCCAATTTAGGTTACTGGCCAACTCCACCCGAGGTATGGGTTTGATATGGTCTCTTTTAGGATCTGATCTCGCGTTGTGTAGTGAGTACTGTAGCTGGATCTACGCTGGGTGACTTTCAGGATGTACTTTGCACTTTGCTACGTTGAACTCCATTTGCCACATGTCCGTCCATGCCATAAGTATGTCCAGGTCCTTTTACAGAATCTGTTGGTCTTCACTGGATTCGATGGTGCGGTAGAGAAGACAGTCGTCTGCGAAGAGTCTAATTGTTGAGCAGCAATATCATTGATGAATACTAAGAAGAGAATCAGTCCTAATACTGAGCCTTGTGGAACACCAGACCGTACCTCTGTTGTGTTGGATGATTCTCCATTAAGGATTACTCTTTGGTGCCTGTCGGTGAGGAACTCCTCGATCCAGCGAAGGATGTCTCCTTGTATGCCATAATGGTGGAGTTTTGAGAGTAATCGCTTGTGTGGCACCTTATCAAATGCTTTGGCGAATTCCAGCACTACATCAACTTGTTTCCGTTGGTCTAGGCATTTGGTGAGGTCATCTGTTGTGATGATAAGCTTTTCCTCACATGATCTTTTGGATCGGAATCCATGTTGGTTAGGATGGAGTATGTTGTTCGAGTCTAGCTGTTGCATGATCTGGCTGGCTATGACGTGTTCTAGTAAATTGCATACAATAGATGTTAGTGAGACAGGCTTGTAATTGGATGCTTTTGTTTGGTAGTGTTTGGAGATATTACTTTTCAATGTGTGGGAGTGTGTGCAGGGTATATTTTAAATAGGCTTAAATAATGTTTTAAAACCGGCTCAACGTATGAATATAATATAATTTACTCGAGACAGACCCCTCCCCCAACACCCCAGCCTACCTCAATCCAAAAGCACCCCTCAACATGCTATCATAAAATTAGATCCTATGGATACCCTGAATGCCATACGGTTTAGTATAATAATCATTAAAAATTATACGTTTTTTGTGAGTAAACCCGAATCATTATCATTACCCCTGTATACACAATGTTTATTCTCGTCCTTGCTATACACTCTTAGCGAAATGCCACGCAGACCCAAAATGGCTTTGAATGCATTCCAAGCAACCAGCCCACAAGCTGTGTCAGTAGACACACCTGGCTGAGTGTGCAGTTCTCGAGCTTTCATCCATTGGTGATGATTATCATATAAGATGCCACTAGTTAGGGGTCTACCAGGCTTTCTAATCCTCATACGCTCGACCTTCGATGCGGATGAATCTAGATAATATAGCCTGATCACTATACATCGGGCCATACACATATTATCTAGATTCCTAACAGAGAGACAGCTTTTTTTCAATGTTGCTCTCACCTCCAAATCACCAAGATACAATTTAGCTTGATTATTATTCCACCCCGATCTCCTAGGCAATTCTACATGAAATATCTCCATAGAAAAGTCGCCATCAAGCCATACATTTCTTTGAAATTGCATTCGTTTTTGCTGTAGCTGTCAGATCTCGTACTTGCACAAAGACCATGTGGATGGGGTGTTTAGAGCAGAGTGATTTATTGTGACCCTGCTGTAATCTTGAGGCGATGCATTCATGCTAGTGTTAAAGTTATCTAATTTTCTTTCGAATATAGAGTGCAAATGCGCCGAAACTTCAAACAAATTCTCTGTTATAATGGCGTCCAGATTAAGGTTGACAGAGTAGAATTTTCTGTAATATTAAAACGCCATGACTGAACGGTGCGAGTGAGAGTTATATCGTATATATTGTCTATGTCAGGTGTGCCGGGTCTAGGCATAGTGGTTACAACATCATCAGAATGTCTGTCATTCACCCCCCCCCCCTCTCCCCCGGAATCCCCTCCCTCTACAGCGTTAACCCCTCTACCGATCATATTAGCTTCCATATCCATATCATTGTTTTCAAATAAATTAAACCTGTGGGCTTGAGCCGATTTATTTTTGCAATTGCTGTAATTATTTTTACTAGTTTTCTTAATGGGTGTATAGGGTGGGCTGACAGAGTTGCTACAGATGGGTGGGGGTGGGTTGGTATGGGGTGCTGCAGGTTTGGTAGCACTGTTTGGTAGCTTAACAAACGTGATCCCGTAAATCAACTTCAGTTTTGCAACTAGGACAAGATCCCGCAAGACTTATGCATTGTACATTCTAGAGTTGATGTGATTGTTGTAGCAACCCTCGTGTGTGTTTGAGCTGGTAATGGCTGGGGCGGTGGTGACTGAGTTAGCTAGGGCAGGCTGGTGGTATGTAGCTTTAGCGTGGATGGAGATCGTGGACTCAAACAGGCTCCAAAATTTTACAGCAGCATTTGAGCATTTAGATAACTGATAGGGCTTTAGGGGTTGAACTTCTGTGGGTGTAATTGGCGAGGTTACCAGTTGATACTGGCGAATGGGGTTTAAGAGTTCAGTATCGCTTAGAGCATGCATTAAAATATTAATATTACATTGCAATGTATCGGCTTCAGTTCATATCAACCGGCTTATGAAAGATTCGGATATATTCAGGAATTCAAGATTTAGAAATATTTCATTGAATTGTCATTACATAATCCTGTTTAAAAATCCTTGAGGCAAATTCAGTACAACTACATTGGCACGTCAAATGTACCCTAGATGTAGCTCAACATTACAGAATTCATATATTGATGCCACTACATGAGCTCATGGCTATTTACTCATAGACCTCTGTCAGACAACACCTGAACATCTGAGATTACAGACCAATATTTTACCAGATCAAGTTTGCGGAGTGTACGTACCTACAATGAATAAGAAAGCATAAGAATGTCAAATGGCTAAAGGAACGCGTCGAACTAATAATAATAATAATAATAATAATAATAATAATAATCGTAGACAGTCTAGGGCGTCAGTTAGACCCTGGTCTAAGCTTAAAAGAGGACATAGAACCATCAATATCTCAGATCAATTGCTAGTCTTGCAAAGTTTAGCTAAAGCCAAACCTAAGCAACGTAAGATAATCCTACAGCACTGTAATAAGGGTTTAGCCGATGCTGTGTCTGAACTGCTTAAACTTAATTTGTGAAAATATAAAATTAAATCGAATACAATATAAATGCTTACACAGATATTGGGATAACATTAGATTACTCAGTAAAAACAAAAGACTGTTTTATCAAAGGTGGCGGGTTATTCAACGAGGAGGTTTCTTACGTCTTCTACTGCCAGCAGTATTACCACTTTTTTCTAAATTATTCAGATAATAATAATGATGGAAAGCATTCAGAAAATGCCATTGGTACCGCATAATATGATAGATGGTATAAACACAACATCTAAGATTAATATTCTAAATAGCGATCACAATCTTAGATCTGCTGTGAATTTAGATCAAGAGATGGAACGAATTCTAAATCGTAGCAACGTAATGGCTAGAGAGAAGAGTTACAGAAAATTCGTTTAAATGGTGATAACCAGCAACTGTATCGAGTAGAAAAAATTATTGAAAGGCATATGAAAGATAATAAGCGAGAAGCTTACATAAAAAGTTATTCAGAACTTAAGCATATTTAGATTTATTCATTACCAAGCTACAGCTACACCTTACCCCGTCCCACCACAGAGTGAGCATAACTGTTGTAGAAATGTCTCTAAACAGCCCAGAAATTCGTAATAATGATTATCATTGGTCATTTTGTGGTGGAAAAGTGCCCAGAGACGAGATAAGATATCTTACGCAGTTTATACTTATTTATATTATAGTGGTGAAGTGTTTCATAAATCTGAGCATTCAAAATTGCGTTAAAGTGTTTTGATTGCTTTAGCATGTGGGTGTTTAGGGTATATATTGAAGAGTATATATACACCCAAAGTTGAGAGGTTGTCAATGTCACCGGTTTAGAAAGAATAGCTAGAAACATGGAGCAGTTTTATATTACGCTTCTGAGTAACAGTAGCATAATTTAATATCCGGATAATAAGATTTCAGAATTCAAACCACATCTTCAAAGGCCTCTATGACTCTCTAGAGAATGGGAAGTCAGCTTGTCTTTCATATTGTATCCGAGAAGTTGGGTAACATTAGCCATGCTTTCGACAATCATGTTATATGATTATGAGCCATTGTCAACTAAAGCTCAAGCTAAGAAGAAGAAGAAGAAGAAGAAGAAAAGCACTCTAAACGTAACCGAGGAACTTTTTCATAAATTTAATCAGACTAATACTTTAAAGGTATTCGCAAATTCAGCGCCTCAGTGTAAAGCTGTAGAATTACCTCTCTACACCCAGTGTATAGAATTATCTAAAGGCTTCTTCTATACCATTAAAATTCGGGCAGAGTTTTATCAACATGTAAATGTAATAAGATTACATTAACTACGGCTTACATATATTGCGATATCGTAAGCCATAATGTAGTCAGAGGTGCTACAGCTCTGCTGTTAAGAGTTGGCGAAGATATTTGTCAATGGACATTTCCTGACATTCAATATAGAGTTGTAGCTAAGAATTACATTGACACGATAGCCATGGCTATAAGTGATAGGACTGGAGAGAACATAGCATTTGAAGATGGTGCATCACCGAGCATACTTTGTTTACATTTTAGACCTAAGGTCTAAGAATTGGTGTGTAATCCCTAGCTATATCTAGGGCTTCATGGTATTGGAAAATGAATACTGGTTACGGTATCAATTTCCATACTGGTATACCTTTAATAATGGTATTATTATTATGATGGACAAAATAGAGTGAGGCTCCAGTAGTACGATTCCATAGTCAACGTATTTCCCATACATAGGAAGTAGGCCTATATCAGCACTCCTGAAACAGTCAACGCAAATTTTCACAATAAAACCAATAAATTTTATGAATCCCGATATTAAACGCTAAATATTAACTGTCTTCAGTTAAATCATATCCCAAATTGTCTGTAATTCAACCAAATCGCCCGTACAAATGATTTGAATTTGCCACGAAATTACAACTACTCCATGTCGAGATCACGAGATACCGTTAACCAGTGACAATCTCATCCCAAATAAAGTCACCCAGTGAACAACCAAGACTGTTGATATTTGACTGACAAATTGCTATGAGTCAAATACGTAGAATATGCTGACTGTAAATCTATGTTTTACTCATTTTCCTGGCTACTTTTGTACTTGTATTGTGTACATGTATGTGTCAGAATAATAAATAAACTGTCGACGAAAATGCGTGCCTTATACGGCGAAATTGCAATGGGACAAAACCATCAGGAATTGTGCAAATCTCCATGCAGTGGTACAACCAAGCCAGGGGCAATATAACACTAGGGCTGGGCGGTATTGACATTTGGGTTACGATAACGATATCACAGGAAAATACCGCTGTATTCTGGTGGCTTATGTGGCGAGAATATGATGATGATGATGATGATGATGATGATGATGATGATGATGATGATTGCCAGGAGAACGTGAAAACTATGGCGGTAAAGTAAATCTCGTAAAATAGGGCTTTGAATGTCAGTAGAGCGATCATACCAAACACCACATAGCATTAGCGCGTAACAATATTTCAGGAGCTAATTCCCAACCTAGGAGCAGAAATACTAAGAGGGGTCAACGATCTGCTAGCCATCATAGAAATCATTCAAAGCATAATTGCAGAGGGAGAAGCATCAGAAACTCTAAACAGGTTGATATATTTAGTTAACTAATACGATGGTGGCTTGTCACTGCACTAAAAGCGAATTAGATTTGTTTACCATGAAACATGTAATGACTATGATGGATCCAGCCCACTGGCAAGGCTATCAACACATTACAAGCTTGTCTAACTCTGGGGGAAGTCTCGAGTTTTTCGTCTCTAGAAGTGGAGATGAATACATAGATCTAGCTCAAAGTTACATTTCCATTAAGGCTAGCATTGTACAAGTGGTTGCCCGTGCGGAAACCTTTTTAACAGAAAACAGTGATGTTGCACCGGTTTACCTATGGGTTGGCTCTATGTTTTCTCAAGTAGATGTCTTTTTAAATAGAAAACTGGTCTCTGTTGCTAATGACACCTACACGTTTTGCAGTTATTTTGAAAGCTTAATTAATTATTCAACAGAGCATAGATCAAGTCAGTTAACAGCTGCATAAGTTTATGGATACAGCAGGACATATGGATAATAAAACAGTTAATAATGTTGGTTATAAAGGTAGAAAGCTGAAGATTGCCCTAAGTAACCATGCGGAAATGGTCAGTAGAATTCATTCCAACATTTTTCTTCAGGTAAAAATATTTAATCAATGGCGTTTCCTTAAAGCTACGATTACATCGAGTAAGCCAGATTTTAACCTAATTCATGGCGATTCCCACACTTACAAATTATGTCTGCACAAAGCTACATTAAATTTACGTATGGTTAAACCTATTCCAGAGGTGATTAACACTCACGCATCGACATTGCTAAAGGCCCCGCTCAATGCCTATTAAAAGTGTTGTCATCAAATCATTCACCATAACCGCAGGGACTAACAGTGTAAATATGGACAATATTTTTCTCGGGGACCTACTGGGTAGAGTTATTCAGTATAGTTAGTAATAAAGCTTATAACTTAGATTTCGCTACAAACCCATAGAATTTTCAGGACTGCGATGCTAACCATATTTCCTGCTATAGGAATAACGAGCAAGTGTCTGGAGATGCTATTACACTGAATTTTACTGCTGCTGGATGCAATTTTACAGGATCATTCTTGACACTGTTTAATGGAACTGGCACGTTATTCGATGACAAATGCATAGGGATTAACATCGATGAATATAAGGCAGGTTACCCGTTTTATGCCTTTGGCTACACTCCAGACCTCGCTACTGGTGATCATGTCTACCTTACGAGGCAAGGAAGTCTAAATCTCCAAACAGCATTGCCTGATACTATGAACCTTATATGTTATGCAGAACTTAATAACATTATAAATATTGACAGTGATCGCAACGTTACCACAGACTACTAATGAGCGCCCGCACATGCAAGCACCAAACACACACATGCACGCATGCGCACACGCACGCACGCACACATTCATGCATGCACGCACACACGCACGCACACGCACGCACGCACGCACGCACGCACGCACGCACGCACGCACACATGACTGCACGCGCATAAGCTTTATCCCTCTATACACTTATTATTTGGAATGAAACATATCTAACTGCATTCGTGTATTTTTCAATTGAACACTGATTGATCAGACTTGGCATTCACAGGGGTATTTGAATGATTTATAACACAGCGCTAACATTCAGTCAAATGCTAATACTTACATATACCTTCCTTGACTTTAAGCATTTCATTATTCTTATTATGTTAACTACTAGAGATCTCGAATATATTTGCTCAGGGGACTGGAGATGAGGGCAGGTGTTCCTAGTTGTTTTTGCTAAAGACTGTATACCTAACCATATCAGAAGACCTGCATGCCTCATTGTTAATACAGATCCTTAGAACCTCCCAGGCACTAATTAGATAGTGTTATATTTCCTGAAACATGGAAAATCTGAATATTTTGACTCGTTCGGGTGTGCTCCATAGCCTGGACTAACGGTCAAAATGGGGCCATTATGTAACACACACACACACACACACACACACACACACACACACACACACACACACACACTCACACCCACCCACCCACCCACCCAGCCACCCACCCACCCACCCACCCACCCACACACACACACACACACACACACACACACACACACACACACACACACACACACACATATATATATATATATATATATATATATATATATATATATATATATATATATATATATATATATATAATGGCGTTACTGTACAACCCCTATTATTGACTCATTGTGGAGACTTTTGCATATATTATCTGTATCATAGGATTCGTGAACTGACAATGATTTCAATTATAGAGTCATTGCTCGATTTACCAAAAAATGATAGAATCCTCGAAAGCTTAGCCCACAATGGAACATTGCAATAAAAATACTCTCCACCTAAAGTTTGTTTGTTTTTACACGTTAGTCGTCAGCAGATGTTTTTACAATATGGTTTAAGCTTGTTTTTAACATATTCGGTTAAAATAGCTTTCAAAGGCTATTTTCACATTTTTTCTCAGAATTATGATTTTGGTGTAGTTCATGGAGTTACACTGATGTCTGGCACAGCTCGCTAATGACCTATACTGGATTAAAGGGGTAAATGAACTGCTCATCGGAGATGTTTGCTGATAGCTATTCATAATCCTGGTCTGTGTGGCACTGGGATGTGGGGTGGGGTGAGCTAGCCAACTGTGTCAGACGTCTGTGTAACTCTAGGAACTGTGTTAAAATTACAATTCTGAGCAGTGTGCGGGTTGTGGAGGTATTGGGCATTGTGAGTGGCCCGTGGCTTGGGGTGGGGTGGGCCATTAGCGAATATAGAAACACTGTTTAGGTTGAGCCTTATATATATCAATTTTTAATAACTGTAATATGAGTGAAATTTGAATGTGGTATACTGTGTAGCGGTCGGTTGGGTGTAAATTTCAACATTGCTGGGCGATGTAAAACATGGGTCTTCATAATCCAGTAGATCATTAGAACTCAACAAATCCGGCAAAGGTTTGAATCCCACAGCCATTTCGTCTTCTTTATCTTCTTCATCCTCTTCTTCTTCGACATCTGTAAACCCCAGTTGAATAGTGAAATCTACTGCACTGAGATCCTCTGGGGATACATAATCGAAATGTTTCTGAATGGCTCTGTCTATTTCGTAATCATTGGCGACATCGAGGATATCGACTGGTTGATTAGACATTAATCCCAGTAATCGAGTCATGCAGGTTCTCGGGAATATGTAATCCTTAGTCTTTACTGCACCACCATCTAAAACTATAGTTAGTTTAAGTTTATCAACCATAGTAGTGATGCATAACCCGTCAGATATTAACTTTGAGTTAACGTTTACACAGCTGCTTAGAGTTCTGACTATTTCAAACCAAGCGTCTTCATCAACCATTAAACTTAAGTTGACACTAGAGCCGGAGAGTAAAGGTGCATTACTGCACAGCCCGATTTGTCTCTGCCCATTATCCGAACGACACGCATCAGACATTAATCTAATGCTTAATAACTGATTTCTGGAATCTTAGGAGAATAGGCTTTCAACCATAGTGAGTTTATCTAGATATTAACGATCAGCTGAAGAAATATTTTTTTCAGTATTTTGTGGCCCAACCGAGACACGTTAAAATTGATTGGTACCACTGTTTTCGTGCATAAAACGCTTACACCAGTGTAGAGTTTGTTATAGCTCCGAGAATTTCATGCAAGTTCTCTTTCAGAATTCTCCATTCATCGCTAGGGAAGGTTATGCTCCTGAATGATGGGTTCATCTCAATTTGACCTGGTGAAGCATTGTACCAAGTTAACTTGACGTACGGATATTTAGTGCTGATCGTGATTTTTAATTGAGGCTCTAATTCATATATATAATTAATATGCTCTGCTATGAACACCTAGCCCTAAGCACAGTTTCTTCTTCGAATGCTGGAATCATAGCTGCTAACTTTCAAAACATATTACCATACATAAACACCACTCGCTTGGTGGGGTAAACACTACCAACACTACGCGTATGTCTGCTATAAATTCGTTATTAGGTTTCATGACATGTACGTGCACATTGTTACTGAGCATGCCACAACCCATAAAATATGCAGTATTCATACTTATAATAAACATTAAACAAACTGTTTAAATAAAATCAAAACATTAAGACTTCACTGATCCGACCTTTAAACCACTTTTTTATGATTTCGCCTATCAAATAGTGCTTGTCACGCATCACTGCGCTAATTACCATTAAGCTCACCTGATTGGATGACAGGAATCACTTGATTTAGCAATGGAAGGGGCTTCGTGATAGAATGAGTTGACAGGAAAAGACGAGTGCAGACATGCAGCCTGTAAATCATACTTACGCTATGCATCAACCCGTGACAATCATCATTAAGCAAATTATCCTTAAGCTCACCTGATTGGATGACAGGAGTCACTTGATTTAACGAGGGGATGGGCTTCATGATTGAATGAGTTCACAGGAAAAGACGAATCCAGACATACAACCTGTCAATCAGATTTATGCTATGCAATAACCCCTTGTCAATTATTATTACGCTAATTACCCTTAAGCTCACCTGATTGGATAACAGGAGTCACGTGATTTAATGAGGGGACGGGGATTATAACCACCCTCTACATCTAACATCAAATCAGAATGGCGGAGGGCTGGGTACATTAAAGAAAAACCGACACTAAATGCGGTGGAAATCAAAGGAAAAAGGTGTCAAAATAACGAAGGAGAGAACAAAGGAAAAGAACAAAAGAAAAAGGTGTGAAAAAATGGAACCAGCTCGTTTCCGATCTACTTGTGTGCATGCACGTGTGCATTGTGAGAATTTGTACGTATGTCTGTAAATTAGTGTAAATACGTGCGCCTCTGTGTGTATATTATCAGTATGACAATGTAAATATTATGTAGATAACTAATCCTGTTGCAAATATGTACGTATATTTGTATCTTTCATAGAAGGCCCTGGGGGAGACCAATTATTGTAACTGACTAGTGTTAGCGTCTCTAATTAAGGATTATTATTATTATTATTATTATTATTATTACAGTAGTAGTAGTAGTAGTAGTAGTAGTAGTAGTAGTAGTAGTAGTAGTAGTAGTAGTAGCGGCAACCAACGTATCCACAATAACGAAGACCGCACAGTCGCTAAAATTTCCGAAAGAAAATCTGAGTTTTTAAAAACGTTAGATTTCCAATTGAATCAGTTGAAATATGACATTCAGTGTTACAATCAAACAGGTTGAAGGGATTCAGATGAATATGCAAATTGACATATCTGTATTCGATCGCGTAATAATAGTCCCACTATTCAAATTCAATACACCCATACATACCGCTGGACCTCTTTGAATGTGATTTCCATATTTACCTGTTTATGTTCACATGATCAGCAAGCTTGTAGAGAATGTCCATTGACAGAACAAGAAAAGTGTGTTTCTGACAAATTTGTCACTCACTGGAATGACTCGGTCTGTTATCGCGGCAGTCATTCCTGTAGTGCAATTTCAAAAAATAATCTCTTGCTCTGCAAATGGACATTTCTCAAGACCACTGTAGAATAAGTGTTTTTATCCGCGGGAGTGTTACCCCTTTCATGACGTAATCTGCCAAAGAAAACGGCCTCTGCAGTGGATTTGGGGAATATCTATTTGCAGGATAAGAAAATGCGGTTTTTGAAGATTTACCACTGGGATGACTGGCTCGGTTAGTGAGTCCAGTGGTAAACTGTTCAAAAATATTTTTCACTTAGCCTACAAATGTGCATTCAATAGGTAGATATCTTAATTTTCTTGAGCAAATTTTGTCATTAAATGCGTCTAAATTATGGAGTGGTCCAATTCTAGCTATGCCACGCCCATTTCTAACTAAGCTCCGCCCACATTTAACACGCCATGTTGGAAACGGTTTGGAACTTTGGAACCTAAATTCGCAGAATCAAGATTTCAAGTTAACTGTAAGGTATACTGAGGCTGTTAAATATTGCTGCCTATGGCACCAACCGTTCACAGTCAAATTAATTCCAAAATATTCAACAGAACGTTTATTAAATTGTAAATTAATTAACCCGTTAATGGCTAAATTATGTCAAGAAAATCGAAATCTTTGCATATCGAATGTCCATTTGCAGGCCAAGTGAAGACTATTTTTGAAAATTTTTACCACTGGAATGACTGGCTCGGTTATCGAGCCAGTCATTCCAGTGGTAAGAAAATAGTCTTTTCTTGGCCCGCAAATGGACATTCCTCAAGAGCACTGTAGCGGCCGGTTCGCGCCGACTTCGTCGTGAAAGAGTTGAAAACATAAAATCGCACTCTAGTAATGGACCTTTCGATTTCCACAAGGCCTGTACGCCATTATTATTGTGACGTCAGGCAACTAGTGGTTTAATTGATTAGGCTATGACGTCAGATAGTTGAGTGATAGATCGGATTTCTCCATTGGTATTGTCACCTCTTCTTGAGGTCATGTTTGCACAAACCCCTCTGCATTCTGGACATGTCAATCAGGCCATGGCACATGGGTCCACAACCGAGTTTACATCTATACCAAGTTCTAGGAGCAAATTCTAAAATTTCCCAATACCCACTCTTCTGAATTCCGCAAACGTCCACAGGCATTAGCCACAGAAAAGATGCATACTCTTTGAGTGTACCGCTAATTTCAAGTGGATTGACGATTCCTCAAATCGAGAAATGTGGGATGTGAAATATGCGAATTCAACATATGCTAGTACTAAACATTCGCGTTTCGCGAGATCTGAGATCTGAGATCGGGAGTATTCTCGTACCACCTAGATTCACAGGCGCGTCCATCTCCTCTGGGTTGGCAGCCATGGAACGTGTTCGCGAGTGTAATAAGGGAGCTAACTATGTAATTTTAGTCCATGTTGTAGTCGTCTCCCTTTAACGATAACTTCGACTTCCAGATATGAATAGAGCACACACTGCATAGCTATCGCCTGAAATTACTATCAGAAGATGGTTTCACTATCGAAACACGAGACATGGTAAGATGTCTTAGTAGTTTCTGTTTAAATCATACTTTATTATTGTACGCAATCACAAACAATGATTCTCGGACAGAAGATAACTGGACTATTTAAATGCTGACATTCCTTTAATAAATAATGGACCTTTCCATTTTTAGCTATGCCCCGCCCATCTCTAACTAATCTTCACCCAACCTCACTCGTGTTGGGATCGATCGATCTCTGAACTTCCTGACTATCAGTTTCCAGAAAACTGTACAGGTAAGCTGTTGAATATTTTGAAACTAATTTGACTGGGTGCTGTTGCTGCCTATGGCAGCAACAGCGCCCAGTAAAATTAGTTTCAAAATATTCAACAGCATGTTTGTTAAATTATAGAGACATACAATTCGTACAACGTGTCAGACTTTTAAAAGTTAAAGACGTCCATATAGAATCATTTATGACGTAATGATTATGACGTCATCATATACGCCGCTTAGCTGATTATGACGTCATATGACGTCATTACTCTGGAAAGGCCCATTATGCCAGTAAATGTCTATATTTAGCCGCAAACATTGACAAAATTACGCAAAAAATATTTATTTGGAGGCATAATGATGAAAGGCAGACATATTTCTAATCTCCCCCCATAGCGGAAAATGGCACTCTGGAGCCAAGGATGCGGTTCTACAGATTTTACGGATAGACCGAGAGCGCGACCAACAGACCTAACGAAAAACTGATCGACCGCGTCCCGCCCATCTCTAGCTAAGCTCCACCCATGCTTTGCCCGGGTTGAGGTCAATCGATCCATGCATTCTCCGAATCCCAATTGCCAGATAACGATGCAGGTAAGCTGTTGAATATTTTGAAATTAATTTGACTGGGGTCTAATTAGTTTCATAATATTCAGCAGAATGTTTATTAAATAGTAAGGCATACAATTCGTACAACACCACTTAGTCCGTCATCAATTAAGCGTTCGTGACGCCCTTAATGACGCCAACCATGATGTAATTTATTATGACATCAGCCTACGCGTCACGTTGCTGATTACGACCTGAGATGATTGACTAGGAGCTAAAATTACATACACGCGTATCTGTTCTTACCTTTTCCTAGTAGAACACGATCAAAATCAGGAAGTAAACTCGGTTGTCAACTGAACTAAAATAACATATACCGTTATCTAAATATATGCGTACCTGAGTCAACTGGATTGTTCTAATGCGCAGATATCGTGTGCAGGTTTATACAAGTTCAAGTTCAAGTTTAATAATATGAAAATAGGCGTTGCCTATAAGGGAACGCAGACAACATTTATTGCTTAAATAAATAGGACGAATTTTATGGGGTCGAAATGTCCTAAATACGTATGCCCATCTATAGTATTTTGAAGCTCATTCGTCGTCATGCGTGGAGGGCATTCTGGTAAATCCAGTCCACGATATTCACAACAATGTGTCTGCCCATTGTCAGTGATATCGGCCAACATTATTGCATCTTTTACTGGGGCCTACACCATTAAAATAGTTGCACCAGTCCAATGACGTTATAAATAAGATTTGTACCGACGTACATAATGAAATGTCATCCGCTAGAATGTTTAAATCGCGTTTATCCAGACATACACTACAAAAAAACAGGGAAATAATGCATGTCTGCGAGTAAATACATGAATGAACATTCCATCCGGTGCGAATGGCGTGGTACCCGGTCTAAAATTTCCTGCTATCAGCGCTAAAGACATACAACATTGACAACCACGACTTTCCACGGCCATGGGTGGGTGTCTGGGTGTGAAAAATAATACGAGACCGTGAACGATAACGCACGCTTGTATACAATCACTGTCTACACAATTTCCTACGGGCAGCGGTGGCGGTAGTAGTAGTAGTAGTAGTAGTAGTAGTAGTAGTAGTAGTAGTAGCAGTAGTAGTAGTAGCAGTAGTAGCGCCGCAGCCGCCATAGTCTCCGCTGCTGCTGCTAATGCTACTACTACTACTACTACTACTACTACTACTACTACTACTACTACTACTACTACTACTACTACTGCTGCTGCTGCTGCTGCTGCTACCTAAAAATGGCATGCGTATATGTGGTTTGCCGCATACCAGACGCATTCAGTGTGTTAATTTTCCACTGCGGGATACTTGCCGCCCGCATGTCGCTGCCGCCTGCGTGACGCTCGTGTGACGCCCGCACTCTGTCTGTTCTTCCCTTTAAAGTGTACTTACTGCAGTAGATCAAATAGCTCTGATACGATGGGTTGTAAATGTGAACTAGATAACACACGTGTCATGCG